>JABFPB010007877.1:0-10612 GCA_022817645.1 Ceratoteleas bidentatus | reverse complement strand
CAAATCAAGTTAAATCATACTTAATAGCATTCCAGATACATTACTAGAATTTTTTAATAAAAATTGTTCATTAATACTGTAATTGAAATAAATTTTAAGTTACCATTTCAAATAGTAAAGTTTTGCCACTTGAAATGGTGACTTTTACCACTTAAGTGGTAATTCTTACCACTTAGTTTTCTCTGTGTAGGTATCTGATTAAAGAAAAAATGGCGCCATCCTTAAACTACTAAAATTTCCACCTAATACCACTGTGGTCCAGTGTAGGTCAACTTGTGTATCAAGTTTGAGTATTTTTATCGCGCACTATTTTTACTTGAAAAGAAGATAAGAAGTTATCTTAACTTGCAATATTGCATTTAGTTTTTAGTGTGTACTGTCGACGCTCTCACTTTTTGCTCGCTTTTTGCTACTGATCCGCTCTCACTTTTTATCATTTGGTTCATAAAACAGTAACATAGGTTAACCAATCGGGATTCATGATGATAGCGGGATATTTGAAGCTATGTGACAATGTAGCAGCAGTAACAGTAACCGGCGGAATATGAAAGATATTAGACAATCGACATGGTATTGGGCGCGAAATATCGTCCGAAAAAGGTGAGAGCGTTTTGGTCCCAAAGGTGAAAAAAGTTAGATCTTTGACTGTATTTTTAATAGCAACTTAAATGGTTTTTCAAATAAAAGTACTCTCATCTGATTTTTCTTTCAGACAACTCTTAACTCTTTCATTCAGGCAAACTCTGCAAAATGTGCATCGCATAACATCTTTTTGACAAATAATAATATGTATAAATTTATACCTAAACAAATGTGTTCAAAAATGTTACTTTTCTCTTTTCTTTAATTACTCCTCCAAAATCCTTTCTAATTTTCCCCTGGAATTGCTCTATAGTTTCTGGAACTGACCCAGGTCAATTCCAAAAACCCACCCCCAGCCACCACAATTATTTCCCCCGATAATTAGCAGGACAAAGCCAGCCGCGGCGTAGCTTCCGTTCCGATTGAGCGCAACATTCAAACAACTGGCACATCCGCGATATAATTTATTGCGCTCGTTATCGATCAATTACTCGGAAACGGCGTTATAAAGAGCCAGCGCGTGGCCGTTTTTAACGACGCGCGCATGATCGAGCGCTCTAATGTGGGCGCGCGCATACGCAAACAGCCGCGCAAAAATAAGACGAAAACGCGCCCAAAAACTCGATTGTCCGCGGCCTGTAATTCGCGCGCTTTGATTACGTGTTAACCTCGATTACGCGAGCGAAATGACGCGCGAATAATTACAGGCGCGGGCGAAAAATGAAAAACCCAATTACGCGCCGGCGATTGGACACCGATTTTGCCGAAAATTCGCCAGGTATTACGATTTACGTCACGCGCAGTTACTGACAAGTATCCCGAATCCGCTGATTGTGATTTTCAACTCGATCCGTCGGGGAGTTAAGGCGAGCTCAATTCCCCGCTAAGAATGTTCCTGCCACTCTTGCGCCCTCATAAAAGGATTCTCAGGCGCAGTGAATTCTCGCGTGGTAATTTGAATTTATAGGAGAATTTTTCATCCGCGCAGACACGATTCAGCTTTTCCCCGAGCATAAAGGCAGCGGTGTCAAAATTATATACTCATTTTGCGGAACAGTACGTTTATCATCGCGAGGCCGAAACGCCCAGGAAATGGTGTAAATAGGGCGAAAATTCGGGACGAAGAGGTCAGAGAACCTTCCATTTTCGAAGTCGTTTAAGCGGATATTCCGTTAAATTAGATTGTAGGGGTTAGATAATTCTTTTTTACGTACTTTTAGCTTGGTTGAACAATTTCTATTCCCATGTTTGTGTTCATAAATGAGATTTTTTTCTCCTTTAGTTTCTCCAATAGTTAAGGACGTTCAAACAAATGGTAAAAATAAAAATTAAGTTTTGAAATAAATGAATGTAAAAGTACACGTTGAATATTTTTATTTGCTGAAATTTCAACGATTTTTACTGTTTAGTTCTTGAGAAATTAATAAATAATTAATACATTCTAAAAAATTACAAAAAAATACAAAAAAACTAAATAAAGAAATCTCACATAAACATAGTTTAGCATTAAATAAATGATTACATTTTCACGTTTATAAAGAAAAAAGTTATTGTATCAAATCTTTTCGAATAGCATTAAGAAAAACTTGAAATCACCTAAAAATGCATTATCATTTCAATAATATAGTAATATTTTGCTTGGCAAAATATTACTATATCAAGCCCGTCACTTAACATCTTTAAGGTCCTGCAAAAATGTAAATAAAACCACAATTTTTGTCATTTTTCCTCAATTTGTCTTTACACAATCCATTTCACATTTAGGAACAATTGCTCACCAATTGAATGTTTCTATCCGAATCTAACTGCCATTTCGAACAAAGATCGTTCGGATACGGTGAAATCGCGCCAAGTCTCTCGCGTTAAAGATTAGTTGATTGCGCGAAAAATCGGTTAATGCTTAAAAACGTCGCGAAAGTCGATCGAAAATTGAAAGCGCGACATATTTCCGCGCAAAAAGCCGCGTATCGGGCGATAAAGTGCGAAAACCTCGTATCAAAAACATGAATATAAAGTAGTCGCATGTATACGGTTTTCGAATCAAAATGTTTTCTTGAAAATCGCGCGAGGCGTCAAAGTTATGAAAATGACTGCGCAAATGCTTGTTTGAAATGTACTTTGTACCAGTCAATGTGGCGTAAGATTGCGCACTGTACACACATAAAGTCGCTATCATTGCTATCGTTATACAAACTAGTTTGAGTAATATATTTCGCCGACTGCGTCACACGCAGACGCGCCGTCGCAACGCCGCACCGATTGCGAAACTTTTATGGCACAATTTTATGAGCCGCCCGCCATTCCGTCTCTTTTTATCCATCAGCCTCGCCGGATGACTGTATCACGCGCCTTTGTATCTCGCGTATTTTACGTTCGACGCCGTGCGCGACAGTAAACAAACATTTATCATCGATCGCGTTAACGAATATACACACACAAAAATAGCCAATCCGAACGGGGCCTACCTTTCGAGAATTTAAAACAATAACTTTCGCTTCGTTGCATTTCGCGATTAAACGACACTTTGAAGGGGATTTCAATTTTTGTATTGGCGCAAAAAAATGTTTTAGAGGATAAGAATGTTCCCAGCAAAAAGTAGAATAGAATTGAAGAGAGAAGAATTGGAAAAAATGTAACTGAATTCTAAAAAGGCAAGATTCGGCACTGAAAGTGAAAACTGCTTTTAAATTGGGTACAATTGCTTAATTACGTCAGATCTGATATGACACTGTTATAAATAACTCTGAAACTTTATGTTTTCATCCAAAAGAGAGTAATGTATGCATTCTGAGTAAAATTGTTAACAGTGAGATTACGGGTTATGTATTTCAATTCTTTTTAAAGAATTGTATTTCAATTCTTTTTAAAGAATTCAATAAAACATTTGTATTCTTTTTAAATAATTCAATAACATATTCGAATTCTTTTTTTTTTAAGAATTCGAAGAATTTTTGCAGTATACATTGAAAAATAATACTGGAAAAAATAATGAATTCGAAACACTAACAGTTACATTTTTACATTGTTATAACATTACAATTACACTTGAAATTAAATCGATAAATTATACGCGATTAAAAATTATTGAAAAACGGATTTGTGTAAATTTTTTGTTAACCACTGTTAAAAATCTGATCGACATATTGTGACCCATTTGTGGCTGTTTGGAAGCTCTGCAGAATTAGAAAATGTTTTTAGCAACGATATCTCTCAGTGATGGAAAGAAAAAAGAATCCTCCAATATCGCATTACAATTTCTTCCGCGATCTGACGTTAAATTGGAAATCCGTGTAAATGTACGCTATTTGTGTAATGCGTGATGTAGCTCATGCTAAGAATGCGGCCGGCTGAATTCCAGCATTCGCACAATTTCGCAACAAATCATAACGGTCGTGCGTAACGCCGGAGTCGGAATAGGCAAAATAGTTGAGGGACGTTGGTCGGCTGTTCGATAACACAAGCTCGAACCGTAAAGAAATGCCATTCTTTCAAAGATGCTATCAGATACGATAAATTCAACTGAAAATAAACTGAAACAACCAAACTGTACCTAGTTGCAACACTATAAACTCATTAAATTATAAACAATCACAAGAAGTTTTCGAAAACAATATAAATCCCAATATTTTTCCAGTTGTCTGACCAAAACTCATTACTTAACTAGTTTAATACCTTCAGTGTGCTAAAAGCGGAATTCAAATAATTTACCCGATTTATAAAATTCTTGTTTTATCAAACTTTTTCTCTAAAAATAAAATTCCCCAACTTGACTTTTCGACTACCAAAAAAATCCTGACCTTTCCTACATTCCTATTTCCTATTGGGTCCCAGTCTTATTTACCAAACTCCATCAAGAAACTACCCATCAATCAAGTATGTTAACTTGCGAAAAAGCAAGTAGTATTCATCACTTCTCCGCGACCATTCAAGATTGATTACACCGAAACGATCGTTCATAATTCCTCAAGCCAAAACAAAACTCGGATTCAGACTTCGCCAAGCAGTCTCCAAGACCATCCAAAAGTCGACTTTCGCCAACTTTCCCCCGAAACTTTATGCACCGACAATTTAATTTGTCAGTGCATTCGGACGTCGCTGCGTATTAATGAATATGAATCGGAATCGTCCGGCGCTTCGATCGCGCGCATTGGTTTTGGTCACGGGCGCACGGCATCCGCACCCGTACCTCGCATTCATTAAGGCGAGTCGCTCATCAATCTTATCTTCTCTTGCGGCGCCATGAAAATAGGAAGATTAATGTAGTCAAGTCGTAAAAATCGTGGAAGCCAGCAGCGCGCGAAGTTCCGTAATTTACAATGTTCGCGGCCGTGCCGGAATTGCCATTTCGAAAGGTAACCCGGCGAAGTGGGTTATACAAACACATCCATGCAATGACGCAAATAAAAATTTAATCGCGCGTCGTTTCCGATGCTTTGTTCGCCTACCGCGGTAAATATACAAATAAATTAGGCGCTGGCGGAACGCCGAAGGAGTTATTGCCGGCAAAAACCGCGAGGGAGAAAGTGTAATCGATTTCCCGTGACGAGTTCGGAGTAATCATTGGGAATTGATCGGTTATTGATGGTTGGTTAGCGGTCGGCAGACCGAAACCCTTTGTAGTTTTGATGATTGCGACGTGGTCGGTCGGAATTGATGATGTAAAGTCTATTGTTCTGGATGTATGATATGGGCGTTGGTATTTGCCAATGGGTATTTTAGAGGAATTATTTGGAAGAATGTGTATTACAAGTTTTTAAAGAAGTTGGTGTTTGAGAATGATTATGTAGAATGTATATTAAATATAAAAGAAATGTAAAAGCGAGTTAATAAATTGAGATTGATTTCTTGCAGAAAAATGTCTGATTATTAAGTAGAAGATTAAATGATTAGATTACTACGAACTTTAATTTGTAAATCATTACGTTTTCTCTAACACCTAAAACTGCCCTAAAAAATCATTCAAAATATTTCTTATTTTCTAAAAAAACGTCCAATGCATCATATCGAGTAAATCAAATTTTTGCAGCAAGTGGAAACGCGTTCATTCAAATCAACAAATAATTGCTGGCTAAATATTAGGTTGCTCCAATCAATCGATTCATTAATTTGACGGGAACGCATGTGTGCCGACTATTCGCAGTGATTGAAAATGTAATTAGCGATACTTATTTATCAGCAAATGATAAATAAATAATAATACGCACATGCCATGTCTTATTTGGGGTTGCGAATTTACATTTCCCGCAGCATTGATAGCACATCTCCCAAACATTTCCGAGTGTGAGTGGTTTACTTTGATAATATTCGATGCACTAATGGCATACTAATAGGCACCATACTCCTTAGTTATCATACGTATGATGCATATAACAGGAACCCAGGCAACGTCTGCCAACGAGCAATTGCCATTTTTCGAGTTCTGCTGTTGTGATTTGGTGAAATCGAGATTTTATTGCATCGAGGTGGATACTTCTGGCAACATATGTTCCTTCGAATTTCGGCTTCATTAGATCGCGCTTCCCGATCGATCAAATTAAGGTCTAAAAAAACACCGATGAAACTGATTTTTCAATTTGTTGCAACCGCGCATGGTATTGTGAAACGAGCACCCGGAATTGGCTCTTTAATTACACGTTGTGTAATGAAAACATTTTTCATGCGACCCGGTGTCAATTATGCGATAATTAATTACTGCAGTTGCAACGTCGGCCAATATTATCCCGGCAAAAACCATTATTTGTTAGTTTATCGGGCTGCTGATAAAAACCATTTGGCATGGAAACTCAGATGTTTATAGACTGTCGAATTGAATCTTTTAACGTGCAGACGACCAGCGATTATTTATTCATTCAGTTGGGTCAATAAAATATAGCTAATATCATTGAGACTCGTTTCAGCTCCTCGAATAGATTATTTAAATATCAGAGAAATCGGTGCATTGCGGAAAGCATCTCGCCTTTTTTGGAAATTGTGTCACGTGTTGCTTTAACGTCAAATAAAACGCGATTGGTCCTTATTTCGAGTTAATGATGATAAACTGTATGAAGTAATAAAGCTTTATCAAAGAACATCGTTATTCGCGGTGAAAGCGGGAAAAGGTCGACTTGTTGATATTCAAAGTGGAGTTCGCAGAGGAATGGAAATTATTTTATTGATTTTGCGTTGCGATTGCGAGGGTTTAGGCTTAGAAAGGAAGTTATTTGCTGAAGTTCGCTTAACTTGAAGTAGCTGGAAGATGTGAGCGGAGAAATGGGAAGGATCTGTTCAATTTTCTCACATGCTTGTATAATTTTCCGGTGATTTTCTAGCAAATTAGGAAACGATGAGCTCCGTTCGTTTAATTGAATAGATTAGTACGAACAAACTTATTTAATTTGGGTAACTACGTGGCATATTGACTGTAAACGAATTTGGTAGATTAAGTAAAATATACTGAAATTGTTCGCATGGTTTGCATTTTCCAAAGAATAATTGGTGGAATTGATAGATTTTATGTATATTCAATGATCAATGCTTTCCCAATGTTCCTTCTGCAAATTTAAGTTAGTTCTACTGAAAATAAAAAAAAATACTCGGGGCGTAAAAAAATATAATATTTATACTTTGAATACATGTAATGAATTTAACCGATTAATCTATTGAAACCATTACAATTTTTGCTTGTTTTTTATATCTGTGTCAACTGGCTTTCGTTTGGTAGGTAAAACATGAAATTTATGGCTATGTCAATTTGCAGTCGCGAATCCAGTATCAAATCTCTATAAGATGAACCTCTCATTCCGGATAGACTACGTTCCGGTATCCGATAACGCGATAAGGTGTAACACCCCTCTTCGCGTATCATAATAACCATAAATCAATGACCGATTGCAGTGCCGCGACTCGTAAAAACATGAAATGTAATCCAATTCGGCGAGCGTCAAGTTTTCGGGTCGTAAAAAAATAATTGGCAGTATAAAGCGGCCGTAAACCGAAATGTGTCGCGACAGTCAGCCATGTTGAAATCTTTTGGAGCTATGAACGCATGCAATGTCTCCGGTTTTTCATGCGAATTCATCTTTTATCAGTTTTCACGGCACAGCTGTTCATGCGTTACCCATTGCATTTGTGATTACAAACTTATGAAATGATCAAAAATGTAGTAGTCAATGTTATGTCTGGATACAAAATCCAAACAATAAGATTAAACAAATCAGTAGGATGTCGAAGAATTAATTCAAAAGGGTGATTCTGTAAAAATATACAAATATTAAATCGACAAAATATTAAAATAGAGAAATACTGATGAAAATTATTATTATAGTCTAGTAATAGTCATTGTAACTATTAAACACTATAAAAAAAGATTCTTCAGAAATAACATGTTTGTAGAAATAATAATTGTAGAAATTATGAATTTACAAAAGATGTTACTATTGAATATGATTTATATCATAAAATAAAACAGTTTTATTTTGTAACACGCAACTCTAACTTTGTTTACAAAATAATTCTTTTTAAAATTAAATTACGTTAAATTACATTTGTATTTACAAATATCTGATAATAATTATTTGGTCTATGATGAACGATCATAGTATTCCATAAGTATTTCTAAAATCTGTGCTTGCACTTGTCTCCTCCTATGTGGTAACAATTCACTCAACCTCGAAAACAAGTAGAAACAGAATTCTTCAACATCCATGTATTCCCACTGCTGCATGTCATTTTGACGACTTCCTGCTGGTTTAGAGTCTTTTGTTACTGTAACAATGAAAGTAACATTAGGATTATATTTAATTCGAATAAGCAATCTGAATCAGTCATTTTTAAGATGTATGATTGATAACTAATTAATAAATTAGTTAATAAAAAATATTTTTAAGTATAAAATAAAACAAAACAAAGAAATCTGACATAAAAACTATTTTCAGTTTGAATATACTATATTTTCAGGTTCATTTATTAATATTAATAAAGAAAAAACAAAAATTAAAAAAATTAAAAGATTTTGATAAATGTTTAGTTTTTATTTGTTTATGTTATTATTAAACAAATATTTAAATTGTATCAAACAAATTTGTGCTAAGGAAATTCATTTCAAATTCAATTGTTATTTCTTTGTCAATAATACAAATCAAATTGAAAAATAATGTTTTATTGTTGATAACATCAATTTGTTTTTGGATGTGAATCATTTAAATTTTATAACAAAGAATAAATTAAAAGAGTTGTTGATATCTAATGAAAATGATTTGTGACATATTACCTCGAGAAAAACACATCTTCAAATCAAAATTGCAACCCACTTAAACACTACGAAATGAAAATGTCTAAGCTCGTTGAAACCTTGCAAACAAAGTAACGGCAGAAGGCGATATTATTCGTTCGAGAATAAGTGTGTAATGTGATTTAAAACTGCCGACTGCTTTCATTTGTTTCAAATATCGATACAGTTTCGGCAAATCCGCAGAGTAAACACTAGTGAAGCTGACTGCGAATGAAAAGCGACTGCGAACCTAGTAAGTTCCGTCAGTACCAACCGAAACACGCTAAAAACCGGGAAAATTGTATTCAAACGATGAAAGTCAATTTATGGCGCATTCGAAAATTATTCTTGCAATGCAATCGATTGAATTGTTGGTCAATTTGCGTTAAAACGTGTTCTACAATTCTTCAGAATAATAATTGCTATGAATAGTTTTATTGGTCATCACAAAAATAGTAGTTTTATATCGGTGTAAACACGAAAGAAAAATCGAAGTTAATTATCCATAGCGCCAGCAGCGCTCGAAAACGTTGTCGTCGTGGCAGAAATTTTAACTTTTGGAGTGTTTATTTGAATAATATTTCAAATAAACAATAAAGTGAATTGAAATAAGTAAAAATATGACATTGTGAATAAATTAATTGTAAACCACATAATTAATAATACATCATAATAAATGAACAATGAATTTAGTTGCATCTAAGTCCAAAACTTCGATTAATAGATGTCGCGACAATCGCATTCAAAGGTACGGATAAGGCCTATTGATTCGTTTCCATGTAAATTCGGGGCCAGTTCGATTCGTGTTCACATCGATTCTGCTTCCCACTAATTGTGGAGCCTGCCGGTCTCAAATACGCAGACTCAAAGTTAACTAATTATCGAAAAAACAAACAATTATTTTCTTTACATTTTCTTTTCGAATTTTTTATTTGTGTGAATTCTTAATTTACATTTTTAAGTTATACCAATTAACGAATTATTCAATATTTTGGTTATATTTGTTTCCAATGCTCAGGTGGAAACGGTATTATTTACATGTGGAGAAATTGGAACTTTCTGTAAATAAAACATGTCGATTCTCCATCTAAAAATTACTTTGTATACGATTTGAAGTTTTTATCTTCATATTTGCATAATATAAGTGAAATAAAGATAATTATATTTCAAAGGATTTTCACAATAGAAATTCCACAATTTATTATTTATTTACGAAAATAAATATGGTTACAAAATATGGATAAAAAAGTTGGATTATTATTTTTAGATAAATACATTCAGATAGTGGCTTGTTAAGGTGATGCAGAAAGTTTGCTACAACGGAGTTCCTACAGACTTCGAACAGGAGTTATTAAGAATTGTAATTTGTTGGCCAAATATATTCTCCCAACATCACAGTATGTGGCTATGGTCGATTTATGATAAAATGATTATTAATATTTTTTAGATTAACAAATACACTAACTCCGTTGCAGCAAACTTTTGGCATCATATATTTTTAACATTTATTTAATCGATTATCATTATATAATAATAGTGCGTTAATCAATAGAAAGAATTTTCATCAACTTCCACTACCTAAATATCCGATATGAAAGTTTAACAAAACCGCCCGGTTAGTACATCTTTATGACATGTACTTCTTTTATTTCTCACAACCACTTCTTACTATATGAAAAATTGAACAATATTCTGTATCCTTATTATCCCAATCAACCAGAATTTTTTGTGTGACCGCACAGTGACATCACTGGTGAGTCACAAGTGAGTCACGTGTGAGTC
>JABFPB010007876.1:0-10610 GCA_022817645.1 Ceratoteleas bidentatus | reverse complement strand
CGTTCCCATAAACCAGACATTTTGCCTCCGCAATGTCACTGAGCGTCGCAAAGCCAATCACGTATCATCGGCGATATCTGGTCGACAAAAAACGGGCTTTGGCGTTTTGTTTAAGCGAATCAGAGCCGAACGCGGTGCTTTCCGGCGAAAACAATTTACGGTCACTGTTTCTCAGCTGCGATCATCTTTCATCGGATAAAAATGCACGTGTGCGCGCATCCCGCAAGCATATTCAAATTTTATTCAAATCAAATCAGCCGTATTTGGATAACGTCATTGCGCCGCAACGTGTTTCGTCGGTTCGAAGATTTTCCGCGGTTTTTGGCTGTCTCAGAGCTCTGCCTGTCGGATCGCCTGGCTTATTATTTTCGACGGTTGCGAGCGCGATGGACCGCGACGTTCGACGCGGCCAACAATTGCGCCTTATTATTATTATTCCGCGGCGTCTTTTCATGCCCAACCATTCGGGCGACGGCACCGGCATTATGGCGCAAGTCCAGCGAGAGATTCGGCCGAGTTTCTTCCCCTTTTTGGTACAAGCGGGTCGATGAATAATTAGAAACAGGGAGTTTCGTGGTTTTCGGATATGATGAATGGCGGAATTGTTTAAGGAATGCCTGCCGAGAAATCAGTTCGAAGGGTCGCATATGTTGCGGCAAATTGTAAGCAAACGAAAAATTTCGGTATTCGGAAATCCTGTGTGCTGAATGCTAAAGGGTGGAAAAAAGGAAATACATTCTCCGGATTCGGGATAGGAATTTTTACGAAGGTTTGAAACCGGATCTTCGAATATTAACTTCGGAAGTTCCGAAGTTAACTTCGAAGTCCGGAGTTTTCGAATATTCGAAGTTTCGAATATTCAAAACTTCGAAGGTTCGAAGTTTTTGAAGTTTCGAAGTTTTCGAAATTTTCGATGTTTCGAAGTTTCGAAGTTATAGAAATCTCGAAGTTTCGAACTTATCGAAGTTTCGAAATTTCCAAAGTTTCGAAGCTTTTGAAGTTTCAAAGTTTTGAAGACAAAAAATGAATAATTTAAGAAATACCTTATTTTGCAATCAAATTTTATTTATCCTTTTCGACGAAACAATTTTAATAATAAGTTTTGAACTTCGAACTACGAAAAATTCGAATCTTCGAAACTTCGAACTTCGAAACTTCCAAATATTCGATGACTTCGAAACTTTAAAGTCTTCGAAGTATTTTTTATAAGATTGGAGTATTCGAAGATTTGAAAAGCATAAAACGATTTCGGGACTCCCCTCCGGTCTGATGTCTGATCAAACTGTTGTGTTCGTGTAATTTTCGAATTAATGTTTTCGGGTAAACTGTCAGGTTTTTTGAATGTTAAAAAAATGTCGGCAATGTAATTAAAGCCGGGGGAAATTAATTTATCAGAAATCGCGAATTTCAGTGTCATATTGCGCGGAATACTGCTCACACGTCTACGCGCGAATATCGTTCGGAATAAATATCCCGCGATAATGGCTGGATTAAATAATAATAATAACATCAACCGATTGTCCGCGTAATTATTGCACAAATGTTGCCGTGATTAAAACGCGGATATTGCCGTGCCGTGTAATCGAGGAAAAACGCGTAAACTCGTTACGATGCAAATGACTGCAGTTGGCGATATTCGCACACCGTCAATACTGATTTGTGGGGCTATTGTTTCGCGATGGACACGACGCTTTCTCCGCGTTTTTCCCGATAAAACTGCTGAGTCACCGTGACTCAGAACAAATCACACGAAAATTAGAATTGGCCGGTAATTTTGATTTTTCAACGGCTTTATCAAAATCTGTCAATGGAGAACTCGCCTTTTCTTATTGGTACAACGAGACGAAACAGCGGATGAAAAGCGCGAGGATACATTCCCGCGAAATACCAATGGGGATAATTGATGTCGGATGCGCTTTGACGCCGAAAATGCAACTCGATTGGATAAATTGTTAACGACAAAATGAAATATGCGGCCGAAATTAATCTTGTCTACGAGGTTCCGAAAACCTCGCGTGTTCAATTTTCGAAAACATTTTGCAGCGAAACACACTAAACTTTTCTGCAACGCCGTTGCGTTTAATATGTGACATAGTAATTTGCGACAATCTGTGGCACGACGGGATTCCGAAAGAGGCAAAATCGAGCGATACCATTATCCGTGATCCCGAATTAAGTAGTTCGATCGTTAAATAGTTTTCCGGATGTTTTGTCCATGAAATGTCGGAGTTTGCTCGGAGGAATTCGACCTCAAAAAAGAGATTCCCCTGATTCTTGATAAGACTTAATTTTTTCATTTCCCGCTCTTTTTCTTAAATAAAAACTCTCAATATTACTTTCTCGAAGAAAATCTTTGCATTCAAATAACTCTCGTCAAATTTCTACCAATTTCTCCTCCGAAGAAAAATAACCTATTTTCCATCGGTCATTTTATATCCTCCTTAAAAACCCTATTTTCACTCATACTGATTAGGTAGATGCTACTGGACGCGGAAATTCTGATGACAAAATGTTAAATGTGGCGTCGTGGGACGAAGTTCGCGTGTAGTTCTGATCAAATAAGTATTCATAGCGAAAAAAGGAGGGAAAAAAAGATAGAGGGCCGGCGCGCGAGGGAGGGAAAGTGTCGTTTCTCCTTGTCTCATACGTCGCTCGGGTACCCGTTGCTCTCACGAGGGCGCGCGGCGTTTAATATTTCAATTCCGTGCGCGATCGATCGCCGACATCTACTATACACCGTCATAATTTTCTGAAATCTGACAAAGCCGTAGCCCGTGCGTTTGCGCCGAGCAAAAACGCGACGTATTTCTGCCGCTTTTCGCGTTTTGCATCGCAAACGTCGTCGCAAATATATTTCGATCCGAATCTTTATTTCTTACAAAGCGCAGCCGTATACGAAACACGGATGTGTTTCTTGGCATTAATCCAAAGTAATTCGAGGACACGAGTACACGATTGCCAAGAATGATTCGCGCTTTTGTGCCCGCTTTCCCCGTTCCGTACACCTTTTTCGGCTCATGAATGGCGAATGAAACTGACTCGTTTCATTAATATTTCAGCGCCCGCAATCTGCATTACATCAATTAACCATCGTTCTGGGCTTGCGACGTCACAGGTTTTTTATGGATATTTTTCCAGATGCCATTTTCGCGATTAAGAGATCCGAGTGGATTTCGCGCGAATTGACGTGTTCAGTTTGACAAGATAACAATAATTTGCAGATTTTCGAAAAAGAGGTTGCAACAAGACTGGTTGTAATTCATAATTAACTTGGCGATGTTCACGTCGTATTATCTTTTCATTCGCCAGCTAACGAAGTCGGAAAAATGCATAATAACGTTGAGGCAATAGCGCCCCTCCCGAGAACCCATTTTCTTTCGCTAACGGATTTTTCGAAAACGCAGGCACAGACGAGTAATTTTTGTATTTTGTTGCCAGATTGGTTATTGAGTTTCGAAGTTTCAAACGAAATTTATTATTATTAAACACATCACTGAAAAATAGAGTAAACTTTTTGTAGATAAAATAGATAAAGCTTTTAGATTAAAAAGTTTTAGATAAAACTTTTTAAAAATAATCGAAATCATATACGTTTCTAACGCGCCTAATGTGACATTTTGTATAATCCTAGTAAGCCCCCTATTCCGGAAGATAAATTGTAATTCTGTAAAAATTGATTGTGTATTGGAGATATATCTTTTCAAAACACATCCAAAAAAATAGTGTGGTGTCATCCCGACACATCTGCAATTAAAATCCGAGAATGATCCGGTAGTCGGGGAGAGTGATCCGTTTGACAGATCGGCGACTGAGATAGCCTTACGGCGGGGTAAGTAGGGCGATATGTGGCATACGGGCAAAAATGAAGTGCTTTGATTTTTCCGAGTCAGCATCCGAGGACGCGCTTTTCGTTTTATACGGGAGCAGATTAGATCCTGAGGAATTTATCATGTTTTAGCGTCGCGGGATAAGATTCAAAATTTATAACACAGTTCGGACGCGAAAAAAGTGCAGCGAGAGTAATAATCGAAGCTTTTCTAAAAGAAAAAGTCTACTTTTCAGATTGACAATGAACAGATTTAACATGTTTCATGGGAAAATGCAAACATTTGAAAAGTTAACTTTTTCTACTTTTCAAAAGTTTGTATATGTTTTCCGAATTAACTATTTTGAGGATTAGACTTCTTCATTGCCAATCTGAACTTTTTATTGTTTATATTTCACATCCAGTCTTCGGAATTATTTCAACCTTTCTTTTGAAAGTAGTCAATTTAAAAACTGAATTGAACATATGTTATCAAACACTAGCTTCATTGGAAGGAGTTTTGCTTTGACAGAATGTAAACACATGTAGAAATAGATAGGCTGATAAATACAAAACAAATCAGGGACCGTATTTTGATATCTTCCTTTTAAAAACTGCTTTAAGATCGTCTTTGACCAAAACTTGTATGAAAATGTATATTATATACTCGGACATGTATTAACTTCAATATAATATTTTAACACTTTATACTGAGAAAACTAAGTGGTAAAAATTCCCACTTTAGGTACCATACGAGATATCACTACAGTGGTATCTCGTACAACTTAAGTGGTATTTATTACAACTAAGTATCTATTACACTTAGTTTTTTCAGTGCAAAGTTAAAACATCTCAATATTCCTAACAAAAACCAACAGTAATTATCCCTCAATAACTGTAAACCATTACATTTTGCCCATCGTTATTTCCATGAACATTAACAATAAGTTCTATCAATTTCCACAGTCGATCTACAATTTCACGTCCTCGTCGATTAACAAACTTTTATCGCTCTTTGAACTACTACGAATGTTTAACCGACTCGATTGGATCCTCGAATTCATTCCTTTCCTCAACCGACAAAAAACCTTCGTCTGCAACACTTGCACAGCTGCAAATAAAGCAACTTCATTACCTTAACACATTTTCCGCGCCGGAAAATTCATTTTTCTTCTGTCCGAGGACGCGCGTCACGCTTTAATCTTCGACGCGTAATTTCCATCCGCCGCGAGAAACTCCCGGGAAACAGCCGCAGAAATTTCGCATTTCGTAGTCGGTGCTGCGGATCTGTGCGCATTACGAATCGACACGAGACGCGAACGCGTCGTGCGTTCTAACGAAGCATAACAAACCGTGCGCGGCCGTTTACGGATCGACGGATTTATTAATGTTCCGACGCGCGCGGTTATTCATCTTAATAACGTTAGCCGCAATTTATACGGCGCGGGATTAAATCGAGTGAAAGTAACAATAACCGTGCGCTGCGTCGTCCTCAATAAACTGGATTAAACAGGCGCAAGTATTTGTTTTACTATTTAATCCACGATAAAAATATATCACGCCGCAGTATGTCATACGACTTAATATATGGCGGCCATATATTTTAGAGTGCCGGATCGATAACATTGCGACTCGCGTGACTCAAATAACGTGGATAATTAAATTACTGCGTTACACGGCGACCTCATCTGCAGAAAAAAGATTTTTTTAGGGGGGGTAGAATTTTTTTCGATATTTAGAAAGAAATAGAGATTTTTTCCTGTGGCTCTAATCAGCTGTTCGGATGAAAAATTTCGTTGGCGAAACTCACACCTGACGAATGCTACCAAGAATCATTGTCCCAGCGGTCCGCAGGAAGTTAGTCATACGTATGGAAATTGCTGCGGTCATCGATAACTCATTCGTGTGTGCTAGAGTCCCGTAATAGAGCTAACGGCGTTAATACGTCGGACAATACGAAACGTAGAATCTCGTAATGACTCGGCGGAAGGACAACAATAATTTAGTTGAGCAAATTGGCGTTAAAAGTGCCGACGAAAAATGATGATTGGTCTGGATTTTGGTCCGGAGAATCTGCGGCATTACGTCTTGGGAGTATAGACTTATTTTCAGATGAGCAAGTTTTACTATGAAGAACGATGAAGGGAACTTAGATTTAATTTTGCATGGTACGATACACGATGTGTGTTATTGACTCAACTCCAAATTTGTGCAGTAAGAATGCGAGATGTCGAGCTAAAATATTCTCATACGTAATTCATCACTCATGTATCGCTGATACGACCTTCCGAAAGTGTTGCCATTGAAGTAAACAAATCCATATTTTATACGCGATGCTGATTCACTACTCGCATCAAATTTTTACTTCAAAGTCTAATCCAATCCGCATGTAGCAGTTTCTGGAATTCTTAACCTAAATACCTTCCGAGCTTCACTTCCTTTTCCTTACATTTGTTTTGTTTCGAATAAACCAAGATTCCGAGGCGGTTTCGCCACACCAAAAATCCACCCACGAAATCAGATAAAAGTTCCGGTCAATTTGGGTAAGCTGCCTCCCAGGAAAGCTCTCCTTTTCCCACCCGTCAGCCTCCCAAGACCCTATACCCACTTTGTCCCCGAAAAGTACAATCAACGACGCAGCGACCGGCAACATTTTTCCCTCGCTTTCTCGTTTCATATTTCTCATCCGGGTTGTTGTCTCGGCTCATTAAGTTCTCAGCCTGACAATGAGGTCGATGACGTCGCGAGTGCCCTCGGGTTCAGACAATGAACGACAAACGTTTTTTTCCCGAGCGACGCTTTTTTCGCCACGGCTGATAAAAAACAGTTTATTCTTCAATTTGCGTATTTATTTTCGTTTACAAAGCCGCGACGACGTTTTTGTCACGCTAATTCCCGGCGAACAAAGACGCGACCTCAGACGCCGCGCGAAAAATTGCCCGGATGTTTCTATTAGTTTTCCGGTTTACTGGACCCAATCGACCGGTTTTTATGTTTGCGTATGGCGATCGTAACTGTAACTGTTTTAGACGATACAATTACTTCATGATTTACTGAAAATTATTACAAATCTCAAAGAAACTTTTGGAAGTAGCAATATATAAGTGTAAAATGCGTTGATTCAAAATGTTTCATTTTGAATTTAGATACAGAATGTATCGGTATCTGTTTACTTTTGTTTATTTTCGATTGCGTCGAAATACGCGGGATCGGCGCATTCAACATTCCAAACAAGTCAGCCGAACAATGACGTAATTTAGCGGCGCAAGTTCGGCGTAATTTTGTCGTCGGGAATTAAGATATGATCTACGGCCGC
Organism: Ceratoteleas bidentatus; assembly: GCA_022817645.1. Classification (NCBI taxonomy): domain Eukaryota; kingdom Metazoa; phylum Arthropoda; class Insecta; order Hymenoptera; family Scelionidae; genus Ceratoteleas; species Ceratoteleas bidentatus. Next base: position 3,489 of record JABFPB010007876.1, on the reverse strand, counting down.
CTATTGACGACAAGAAAATATCTCGCCGAATTTGCGCTTAATTATGCCGTAACTCAATCGAACTACTTGCAAAGCTACTTAAGCGCGCCGCGGAAAGCGCGCGGTCACGTGACCGTGTGCGAGTTTGGTTGCAAAATCGAACAGCTGGTTTTCCCGTGAAACGCGCCCTTTTTATCAAGATAAACGACGTGTCGGCGTCTTGACGGACTTTTCGAATTTGTCATCACATCATCCAGCGTTTCGTAACAAATGCTACAAAAACTTACGCAAAAAGTTTACAAATCGATCAACAACGCGTGACAAGTGATTGACTCTAATGCATATAGAAAGAAAGATATCAGAAATTATTTGGGTTGTGATAAATACCGTAATATTTGACGGAAAACTGTTTGATTATAGATAACGACAATAGAGTCGTATGTATTATTTTTAATATATTTAGTACAAGTTTAAAATATGAATATAATATACCTTAATCATACCTTTTTAATGTAATGATCGTGACATGTGAATATAAAAATATTTCGTTAATAAATAAAAATTGGATCTTTGCAAGGACAAACAAATATTTGTAAAATATATCTAAGTATAATCCAAGTATACATCTTTATCGCAAAAAATATTGTTTTATAGTTTATCGCTTATATTTCTTGAAAATATATTCAAAATATATGTAAAAATATTGACATATATGTAATTATATATTTGTATATATATTTATTCATTTATGTTTGATGTATATACAGAAAATATATACAAAATATATAATTTTTTGTTAAAATATATGTATATAGTTTACATACATTTTACATACATTTTTTCCGTGTGGGATATACATTCATATACCCATGTAGAAAAAAACAATCGGCCTAACGTTGGCACAGAATTATCAATTGACGTTCCAAGGTTATAAAAACAAGTGAATGTCAAGGTTGGATTTTTTACGGCTGATGTTTCTTTATTTTACCAGATAACCTCAGTCGGTGTTTCATTTCGGCTTCGTGTCCACCAGACAATCGAACCATACATGGGCCGATTGTCAAAGTACGGCAAACATCAGGAATTTCTTCCTGGGTATATTTATGTACATATTTATTTGAGTACAGGTGACGGCTGCATGAAAAATGGATACCAATTATGTTATGCTGTTTCCATTCTCCTGTCACACTTTAACAGTTTCCTGAAATTACGACCTTGAGGTATTAAAACATTCATTGTGACTCAAAACAAATCGGAGAGATGATTCATTCACGGAATCAAAACACATTCCATAATGTAATGTAAAATAAATTGAAAGTCAACTTGAACAACGTGGTATATTCCGTTAATTATGTACTTTTTATGCGATATATGCGATATTGTAAACAGTACGTTTTCGAAACAGCCCTATCAGCGAAGAATATTTAATAATATTATAAATATTTTAGGAATATTTTAGGCACATTTTTAAAAATATTCTAAAAATATGTCTAAAATATTGTTTAATATTCAATAATATTATATTAATATTGCAGGAACGTTATATGTCCGGCTAAAATAATATTATTGTAATATTTATTTAATATTTTTATAATATTTTTATAACATTATTATCACATTTTTATAATATTTATTTAATACTTAAACAAATTTTAAAAAATTATTTAGTAATTCGCAGAGACACGTAGATAAAGATTACTCAACCAATCAGTTGAAAAAACTTCATTGTCACAACTGGGATTCGAACCCGGTTCTCCCAGGCAGAAGTTGGAAGGTATAACCACTCGGCCAAAGTAGTTATACTTCCTGAGCTCGTTGAAAAGTTCTATTCACTTAAATGATAGTGTTGCTTGAATGAACTTTAAGTATAACTTTTGAACGAGCTCTGGAAGTATAACTACTTTGGCCGAGTGGTTATACCTTCCAACTTCTGCCTGGGAGGACAGGGTTCGAATCCCAGTTGTGGCAATGAAGTTTTTTCAACTGACTGGTTGAGTAATCTTTGTCTACGTGTCTCTGCGAATTAATAAATTAATTTTTTTAAATATTTTTAAGTATTAAACAAATATTATAAAAATGTGATAAAAATGTGATAAAAATATTATAAAAATATTAAATAAAAATTACAATAATATTATTTTAGCCGGACATTTAACGTTCCTGCAACATTAAAATAATATTATTAAATATTAGGAAATGTTCTAGAAATATTTTTAAAAAATATTTAAAATATATTCTTTAAATATTCCTATAATATTATAAAAATATTATTCGCTGATAAGGATACATCAGTAATTTCCAAAATTCGGTTTGGTTAATGTCACCGTACCCGTTCCCTGAGATCATAAAAGGTGGATATCGTTGAAAATAAAAGCGCTTTACGGTATCTATTACCAAAATATAATTTTATGGCAGCGCGCTTTTATGATTGGTTCATGGACCGGCGAATTGCGAGGCTGTCGTAATAAAGTGAAACAGTAGGCGCTCGTCCAGCATTTTATCCGCGGTTTTTTGTCGTCGCCGCTTACACGACGACCGAGCGCCTATTATTACGCCGCGCGTAACCTTTCTTCTAAATGTTAGGCCGCAAAAGTGGCGGTTTCATCACGTCTCCTATATGGGGCATTATGAAACGAACGCACATTCGCACTTAATTGCTTATAACTATGTTTGCAATCAAAGTGCAAATCTAAAAGCAGAAGTGAAACTCGATAGCCGGGATTACGGTGGAACGGTTGAAAATGGTAAAAACGCTTGACAAGTGTCCGTTACAGTTTGTTAACTGCCTTTATTACGTCGAATTAATTAGTCGATTAATTAATCCGGCTTTTCGTTTGATTTGCGCGCGCCGATTCGCTGCGTTTTCGGGCTTTCGAAATTTCGGCGAGCGAACTGAAATCTAAAGAGTTGGAAAGTGAGCGGCAACGTTGTCGGTTAATGACACCGCCGTAAAGAGTTGGCGGGAATTTTTTTAATTGCTAATATCGTCCAGACGTCTTGCCGCGCTTTATTCGTTGCGAAATTTCACGGACGTGGGGCTAATAAATTGTTCCGGTTTAGTGGCGCTCGCGTGCTTTCGCTCGATGGATTTCTGAAGGGTTTGGCCGGGATATTCGTTTCAACTCGTTTTAAGGAGGCTTGTGAATAAACCCCGTTTGAATAGTTCTGACTTTATTTTTCAAGATACGAACAGAGTAAAACTTTGGAAATATTACCATCGATATATATTGAGAAGAAATAGTTCTTTTGCTTCAGAAATTTTTATTCATTATATAGGTTAACTTTTTGAAGTGGAATGATTTGTTATATCTGTGGTTTTGAGAAAAAAAATTTAACTGACTCGATTTCCTCCAGTATGTCTACACCTATTTTTCAATTAAAAAATGCGATGGTTACAAAATAATTGCAGTAGAAAAATACAGCTTTGTAGGTGCCCTAATAGACATGAAACATGGAATCCACGTGGAATATACGTGGATAAATATTCGAACGAGGATTCAACGTAGATTC
>JABFPB010007875.1:0-10608 GCA_022817645.1 Ceratoteleas bidentatus | reverse complement strand
GGCGCTACTGCAGCGCTGCCAGCGAGACAGTGGTTGCCTCGCAAGTTGGGAGCAGTGAGAGCTCCGAACCGGGGCAGTGGCTGCCCGGGACGCATCGTATAGCAGCTTTCCCGCCCGCGCGGCGTAACTACTGGCACACTGGCGGCCGGAACAAATCACAACACGTCGGCCCACGCGCAGCAGCTTGTTCCCGATTCGGAGTTCCCCCGACCCACACGAGATGGCGCTGATGTTGCGCCGCAGCGAGCGCACGGCAATCCCGAAACGGGGTAGCGGCTACTCCGGACGTGCGAGATCGCAGCCGTCCCACAGTTCGGCGCTGCGGGTGGGGTCCGTGTGGGGGCAGCAGCAGCGCCTAAAGATTTTCAGTGTAGTGTTGTATTCAATCGAAGTTGATTTAATTTAAATTGGAGGTATGTGAATTATTACTACATTTGCGAAAAGAAAATATAACGAAATTGGTTTCACCATCATTCATAAATACTTTAATTTTTAACATTATCATCATAAATGTCACAAATATCGTACGAAGTATAATAATAGACTGCGATTAATTTATCCACTTTTAATATTAATGTATTACAAGTTTTTATATATAGGGTGGTACATTTAACATGACGTGCCAATATATCTTGAAATATATGCATTAAACAGTAAAAATTCCTTAACAAAACTTTGTTCGTATGAAATGGAGTATCCAGTCGACTCAAAGGTTTACGTCGCCCCAACCCCCCTGTGGTGGGGGAGGGGGCAACATACAATTCTTAAATGGGAACCCCTATTTTTTATTGCAGATATGGAAAAAGTATAAAAAAAGTATGGAAGTTTTACTGCAAGAATTTTGTCCAAATCCCAACAGATCGCGCTGTATTCGCAAAAATCAATATTTAGAAGATTTAAAATTAAATGATCAGTTCCAAATAAATACATAACTACTGAAAAAATTAGAAAAAATTAGTGATAAGTATAAAATTATAATAGTTAATCTTGCACTCAAATGTGGCAAGAGTGATAAAAAAGGAAAACTAATAATGACTGATTTCGTATGTAGCATACAAATTACACTTGTAGTAGTAGTATCGCATGTGACAACATTTATATTACATGCGATACTACTTAATTTATACAAAGTAAAGTAAAAACTAATTGAGGATTTTTTTAATTGACTATAAGAACAAATGTTAATAATTATGTAGTTTTTTGGAAAAATCCAATTAAGTGACTTTAAGACAGCAATTTTTGTTCATTATTAACATTGTTTTTATTCAATTTTTAAAAATCAAAACTTTTTAAGTCAATTTTTAATAATCCTCAATTAGTTTTTACTTTATTTTGATTAAATTAAGTAGTATCGCATGTGATAATAAATGCTGCAAGTGTAATTGCAAGTTGTATACTATCTACGAAATCAGTCGTTATTAGTTTTCCTCTTTTATCGCTCTTGCTGCATTTGAGTGCAAGATTGACTATTATAATTTTATAATTGTTACTCATTTTTTTCTAATTTATGTTTTTTAGAAATAACTATTGTTTTTTATTCATTTGGGACTGATCATTTAATTTTAAATCTTCTAAATATTGATTTTTAACAGCCCCATCTTCCTGCTCTTCGTCGACTTTGACATGGTCCGACGAGAAGCCATATGGAACGCCTTGGGGAACATTGGGATTCCTGACACCATCATAGGGTTCATCCAAGAGCTCTACCGGGAGGCACCATGCAAGGTGCGTTTCAAGGGCAAGGATAGTGCACCCTTCACCAACAACCGAGGAGTAAGGCAGGGATCTGTCCTATCGCCCCTGCTTTTCATCACTGTCCTGGACCTCGTTCTTGACCGCACCAACAACGAAGCCCCAAAAAGAATCCAATGGTCCCTAACGGAGAAGCTCCACGACCTCGACTATGCCGATGACATCTGCCTCTTGTCGAACTCTTTGTCTGGCATCCAGGATAAGTTGAATGCGTTGGATGCTAACGCCAGAAGAACTGGACTCAAGATCAACAGCGCCAAGACAAAGTTGATGAGGATCGGCTCAAGACAAGAGGCACCTCTCCTACTGGACGGCAAGCCAATCGAGGATGTCAGCAAATTCTGCTACCTTGGCAGCATGCTGTGCAAGGATGGAGGAGCGGAAACTGACGTCTTGTCTAGAATAGACAAGGCACGCAACGCCTACTACTCACTTGGCAACGTCTGGCGGTCCAACCAGCTCTCTACTTCCCTCAAGCTTCGGTTATTCAACTCCAACGTCAAATCGGTCCTGTTGTATGGGTGCGAAACTTGGAAGACCACCAACAACATCGATCGCAAGCTTCAGGTATTTGTGAACAAATGCCTGAGGCGAATCCTGAAGATCTTTTGGCCGGAGTGGATAACCAACGCCGATCTGTTACGAAGAGCATCGCAGCAACCCGTAGCAGCTGAGATCCAAAGAAGGAAGTGGAGCTGGATAGGCCACACTTTGCGCAAACCGGAAACGGACGTGGCAAGGATGGCCCTGACTTGGACCCCACAAGGATCGCGTAGCCGAGGCCGTCCACGCTCAACCTGGAGACGAACAGTTGAGAAGGAGCATCGCCAGGCCGGCAAATCCAGAAGTGACAAGGCTGGCCCAAGACAGAACGTCCTGGAGGGCGTTCGCAGAGTCCCTGTTGCCGCCACATGCTTCGTAGGAGCGGCCCAGGAAGTTTCTGCAAATGTATATATTTTACTGCATTGTATTTATAATTTGTGTATCTTTTTCTGGACCAAACAAATTATTATTATTATTATTATTATTAATATTGATTTTTGCGAATACAGCGCCATCTGTTGGGATTTGGAAAAAATTCTTCGAGTAAAACTTATATACTTTTATATACTCTTTCCATATCTGCAATAAAAAAGAGGGGTTCCCATTTAAGAATTGCATGCTGGCAATTCTTAAATGGGACGCTCCCTTCCCCACCACAGGGGGGTGGGGGGACGTAAACCTTTGACTCGATTGGATACTCCAATTCATACCAAAAAAAGTTTTATTAAGGCATTTTTACTGTTTAATGCGTATATTTCAAGACATTTTGGCAGGTCATGTTAAATGGACCACCCTGTAGTGTTACGTTCTGAGATGTAACAATGGTGAAGAACAGATTTATTTTTACGCAGGATCTTGTTCTTGGAATATAAGATCTCGGGATTACCAAGGAAATGGTCGATTTTCGAAAATTAAATTGTTTTTAAAATGAAATTTAATTTATTTGTAAACGACTTTGGACAATTTACACTTTGCAATATGACGTTTTACAGAATTATTTTTTGTCGCGCTTACGGGCACCTGGTGCGCCCGCCGCCTAGGGCAACTGCTCGGAACTCGGCTACGAATTGACAGACTATCGACTACGCACTGATAACTACTACTAAAAACTAAACTGACTAACTTATTGACTACGGTTTTTAATGGGAAAATCTGGGTGTCTACTCTTTGAAGTCCTTACATTTTGGGAAGAGAAAAATGGATTTGATTGGTTTATTTACGATTATTCGGGGATCAGAGGAAATTATTGGTCAAGGAATTTGGGAGTAGGAATTAAGATCATGTCTCTTTCCGGGGGACAATTGTCAATTTTTACATTTTAATTAGTTTACGGAAAAGAGTAATAAATTTGTCCGGAAACTTAAGTACTTCTAAATTGTCTTATTAGCTCTTACGTTTTCATTATTACTTGTTTTTGATTTTTGGGAAATGATAGTGTCGCCAATGATTCTGCGAATGGTGCGTGAATACATGGCAAGGTCAACTCGCGATCAGAATGTCGTGCGCACATTTCCATCATTTCGTCGCTTTTCGGTGAACACTTTTTTTCTAGAGGAAAACAAGATTGAGCGGTTCACCGGTCTTTGATGACAAAGCTGCCGTTTAAAACGTGCATATTTAATTAACCGTTTATTACGGTGTTATGTTTGATTCGTTTATTGCGACATTTGTAGGAAAAAGTGGTCGAACGATTACAGATCGTCACAATAGACAATTTAAACATATTAGACCTTTTTTTTAAATAATCAATTCATAGATAATTTATCTACATTTTCATTATCATTTATATCATTTATATGTTTAAACACAAATGTAATAAATTCGTGAACGCTGAAACACCACATACGTTTATTATTGCCAGTTTTGCAACAGAGATATTGAAAGAGAAACAAAATCCCCGTACAAGAAATTGAAATAAACTAACAAACATTCAAAACAATTCGAGGAAGATAGATTAAATAATTTATTTTATAACTTAATTAATTAATAATTATTGTAATTACTCTAAATTAAACTTAACTCGTTTTGTTTGTAATTTTAACTTATTTTTACCTAATTAGTTAATTTATACAAATTGGTAATCTCTTTTTAATTGTAACTTGATTAATTTTATTCGTACATAAATATAAACATGTAAATTTGACAGTTTGAGGTTTAGGGATCTTTCCTTTAGACCAGAAAACATTATGCGCATGTACACCCTCATGTTTTCCACGCAAGATGCGATCCCCGTACAAACCGGCAATACATATGAAACGGTGTGTATTGCCGGTTTGGACGGTGGACACGTGCTAACCTTCTATCCTATGGCAACGGTACTAACTAAACAGTGATCTTAGGTGATAGAGAGGTGACTTGTAGTCCTTTTATAAGATGGCAGCATTCCGTTTTAGTAAAGGTTGGTTTACATCTAATTACACGCCGATTTCAATGTTTCTAAAAGGGACGGAATTGTCACCACACAACAGCGTGAATGTACACCGCGTGAAAGTACGAAATTTCTCTGCATGTACGTGACAGTCAAGTCTACGGAATAACGTATGTAAGCATACGGCTCTTAGTCGATATGTAAGCTCCCATGGCCGAATGGCTAGCCTCTTAGATCGTCACCGCGGAGTTTCGAGTTCGATACTCCATATGGGCTGTATTGAGAGAGATGACTTTAACTTTAAACATAAAAATAAAAAAAAACTTATAATTTTGTTTATTTGTATATTTTTTGTTCACACAAGGGATTCACATAACCTTTACAGAGGCTTCACAGGCACTTCAAAGGGGATTCTCAGGCACTTCACAGGGGATTCACAATGATTGGGAAAGAACGTATAAGTCATACTCCACAATAACCTCACAATGTGAGGAAATAGCCAAACGCTGGAGATTAGCATGACATTCACATGTGACTTCACAGTGAGTTCACTGTGACTTCACTGAAATTGGTTGTTGTCAGGGTAGATATGAAATGTATACGGAGATGAACTGTATGTAGAAATGTATCTGGAAATGAAATGTATGCAGAGATAAATTGTGGGTTGAGATGAATAAATAAAGAAGTATAAGAATAAAGAAGATGAATTGTATGTGGAGATGAATTGTATGCGGAAATGAATTATCTTCAGAGATGAATTGTGTGTGGAGATGAAAAATATGCGGAGATGAAATATGTGTGGAGATGAAATGTATGCGGAGATGATACACGGGGAGAAAATATGCCATAAAATCAATAGCAAACAGTAGTAGAAGTCAGATTTTTTAAACAACAGTGTCTGTTTTTAAACCAAGGGCGATCTGCTTTTGTTTCAACATTGCGCGCGCTACATCGAGCTTGTTTTTTAACACATTCAGTTGGTTCAAAAGAAATTCGCTGTTGTCTCAACAGCGAATTTTTCTCCCCGTGTATGTCTGTGGAGATGTATAGTGTGTAGAGATGAATTGTGTGTGTAGATGAAATGTATATATCGAGATGAAATGTAAGTGAAGATGAAATATGTGATCCATAAAATGTGTGGGAATACAATATGTACGCGAAAATGAAACGAGTAGAGCATGAAATGGGTGATGTGTTGAATGTGCAGCGTAAGAAATGTATGACATGTACAGGATGTGATTTGCACACAGGAATACAAAATGTATACGAAAATATAATGTGGGATAAAGAAACTGATTGATGTGTGAAATATCCGTAACGGAACAACGATGCAAAATCGACATTGAATTGACGTCGATGCCGACTCACGGAAACATTGAATCGACGTCGAATCGACGTCTCAATGTCCCTTCATTCGACATCGAATCGACGTCGATGCCATCGATGACGAATCAATGTCTCATTCGGCACTGAATCGACGTTGATTTAATGTTAACATCGACATTCAATCAACGTCGATTCCACGTATTTCCATGTTTTTAAACTTTTTTCAAATCAATGGCACACTATTGAAAATACAATCATTATAAAGCCTCTCTTACACGTACGATTTGTTTCTATAGCATACATAGGTGCGAGAAAATGTTATTACTAAATGTATAACTTAACTCATGGCTTCAGACAAAGGTACTTCAGGTATGCAGTTACAATACAATTAATACGTTACACTTACACTTCAGTAATTGGTCATACATATTCAACACATTTCAATTAATTTTGACATGTATTTGGCACTATCAATTATTTATTTAGAAAATCTGGAGTGACAAGAAGTGAACCCTACTCTGCGACACGCCCATATAAATTTACCACTGTGATCTCTCAAAGGTATCACATCGGTATCACAGCGATATCGCTGCGATACCGCTGTGATATCTATGTGATATCGCTGTGATACAAGTGTGATAGCGCTGTGATATCGCTGTGATACCGATATGATATCGCTGTGATAATGCTGTGATACAACTGTCATATCGCTGTGATCCGATGTGATACCGTTGTGATACCGCTGTGATATCGCTGTGATACCGCTGAGATATCATTGCGATACCGCTGTGATATCGCTGAGATATCACTGCGTGATATCATATAGTCGCCCCAGTGGAATAACGTCACACCTCAGTTTTTGCATGGAAAACGTCACACCTCAATCTTTACTTGGAAAACGTCACACCTCAACTTTTGGTTGAAAAACGTCACACGACAGACGCTCATTTTTTCAATCAAATTTAGGTTGGCAATACTCGCAAAGTCCTGGTCGAATAATATTACATCTCGGTTTTTAGGTGTAACACATAAAAAAAGTCATACCTTGCGTTACGGTTGAATTTCGAAATAACATCGAATGTTCATAACATCGCGAAAAACTATTGTTAACAAAATCCGTTCGTATTTTTCATAGAGATTTGAATTCCGAACAATTTAAAAAAAATTAAGAAAATCGAACGAAAATTGAGCTCCCACTAACTTTTCAAAGTAAAAAATTTATAATAATGAGTTATCGAGAAAAACACGCTTGAAAGTTTTACTTCTATTTCTTGTACTTTATTTAATGACTTAAAAATAATTGATATTATTATTAAATAAACTAGTCTGCTATTTCTGCTCTGTATTGGTGTCCTTCTTTTACTGCTTTTGCCCTTTTTTCGGCAGTTTGCTTTCGCAATCTCTCCTTCTGTGCGTACCAGCTTTCTATGCTACTCCGAGCCGCGCTTCGTCGTAAACTTATTCTATCCCATTGTTGAACGATTTTTTATGAAAATTCACCAGAATCGTTCTGATGTCTTATTTGTAGTATGGCATTTCAATAATAATTATTATAAACATCAATATTATTATAAAACATCAATAATTATTATTGATGTTTATTGTGAATTAATAATACACCAATGATAATTATCAAACAAAATCTAATGTTTGGAGATGTATTTGTCACGAAACCACCATAAAAGCATATTATAAACCTTGACATCGATGTGCATTATTATTAATATTGTGCATTTTTAATGAATATTAAAAAGAAAACAAAAGCACCATCTGAAAGAGGACACTTCAAAGTATCCGAACGCGCAAGTAAATGTTTTTCGATTTTTTTCGAATTTTCATCATTTTTGCGTGGAGAGTCCCCTTAACAATGACTTGTGCAGCCTTGAAATATCTATCGCATTTACAATAAATGAATGATAATACGAATTTACCTGTCTATATGTTCATTAAAAACTGGAAAAATCGCATCCTGAGGTATTATTGTTAAATCATTCTTATTTATCACATGATCGTTATTAATATGTCGAGATCTTACAAAATTAATCGTCTGTAATTTTTCATTGGGTTTAGTATTGCAATTCTGTGTCCAAATTTTAGATCTGTAAAAAGAATCATGCAAATACCGCTGTTTCCATAATATTAAAAAAAAATTATCTTATTTTCTTCTTTATTATTACTGAACCCAGGGTGGCCAGAGTCTGGAAAAGTCTGGAAATCCTGGAAAAGTCAGGGAATTTTTGTTGTCAGAGAAAAGTCATGGAAATGTCAGGAAATTTCGACAGAAAAATTTTTTTAATATCAGAATGTAAATAATGTTTAAAATAATAGATTGTTCAGTGTTTTGTATAATAATAATTTCTTAACCCCTTCACCCACACATTTCTGTATTCATTCTGATGCTCACAAAAAATACCATTAGCGGGGTTTTCAAGGTCGCTGAACACGAATCTGAACTCAAAATTTAAAATTCAAATTTTGTGACCCACCGCGAGTAAAAGGGTTACAGTAGAACCTGTAATGAGTCCCGTATCTCTATCCTTTTTAAAACATGTATTTCTTATGAGTAAAAAAGACGGAGATACGGAACTCATTACAGGTTTCACTGTAAATAAAATTTTGTGTGAACAAAAAAAAACTGACGTTTTCTTTCACACCGTAAATACATCGGTGTAAAGGACACCGCACTTTTCTTATGGAGATCCGGTTTCGGTTAAATTGGCTCAATTTTTGATATTTGAAAGGAACTAAATATCAAAAAAGGAGCCAATTTAACCGAAACCGGAGTTCTATAAGAAAAGTGCGGGGTCCTTTAGCATACCTAAAAATTGTACCCTAGATACACCAGCTGTACAGTAAAATAACTACGAATTCCCTCCATTATATTTAAGGTGGTTTTTACATGTACATGCACATGTAAAATCGGTGTATTTTGAGTGTAAATCGGGTTTTATTACAAGTATATTCAGCGTACGTTTAGACTAAAACAAAGATGAAGATTAAGTGTAAATTTATCAATGTAAACATCTTGCTAACTTTATCGCCATTGCACTGAAAAATCAATACCTACTTTACACCTCATTGCACTGAAAAAATAAGTGTTTATTTTCAAACGTTTTTTATTTTCAAACGTTTGGTGTAATCGATTTTGAAACACTTATAAGCGTTTTAAATGTTCTCATAAGAGTTAACATGCGCAAATTTTAAACACTTGAAAGTGTTTGAAAATCGACTACACAAAACGTTTGAAAATAAAACACGTAGAACTCTAGTTTTTAGAGTGTGAAAATAATCTACACATTTACACTGATTTCCTTGATTTTTAATTCTTCTTTAGTTGAAATAAAATGTCAGGGAAAATTAGAAAATAGTCTCTGGAAAACCTGGAAACGTCAGGGAATTTTATTTTAGAAAAATTCGGGCCACCCTGGAACCCTTCAAAACATGCAGAGACTTATGCACGTATACTTTATCGTAAAATCCTTCTTTTCCAGCAAACAAATATCAAGCAAATGACTAATATTCGTATATAAATGGGTTATGTTTAGATATTCCAGAAACTTACGCGTCAATGTTTGCAAAACTAATGAACACAATATTGGACGAGTCGTCTTTCTCAAGCGCACATTTAGTATCTACAGGCGCACAAACAGTCTTCATATTTAATCGATAATTCGCAAATTTTCATTGTTTCGTATGTCAATTTTGGCAGATACGCGTCTTTTCAACGACGTACAGTATGTTTGGTTAAGTTTACAACTGCACGTATATCCCTCGTACCACCAGATGGCAGCATGTATCCACCTGTCACATATGTTCTGTATGTTCTGACGGCTGCAATTTAGTAGAGTATCGATTCCAACGATCAAACTTATTGTAGCAAAGTAAAATGTTTACAAACTTATTTTATTACATTATTCATCTACAATTCATAACAACATTTATTGGTAGTATTTATGGTATTTATCATCCAAAAATTTACAGGGACAAAGAATTTTTGCATGTACTGTGCATTGTTTAAAATCAACTTACGCGCAAACGAAATCCTAACTTGACGTCACTTACAAAATACAAATGTAACATTAAACTTGTTACATGAAATATAAACAAGACTATTGCCATAATAATCATTCACTGTGTTGCAAACACACTTTCAGGCCATTTCAAATATCCTCGACATCGGCACATCGATTACTCGCAATGACCAATCAGAGAGTAGTCTTGATTAACGATATTTCGTGACATTTCGTGAAAAGTCTCCCTAAAAGGTTAATGAAAGTGCAGACGATTTGTTACGAAAAACCTGTACTGAGTATCATTTATTTTCGGCATTACACGACGGACGATTAGTAGTAAGGATTTCGATGCTCGATTTCTGCAATTTCATGAGCTGCTTACGCACAAATGCAGCTTTGACATGATCTTCCAATTAATTTCAAATATGTAAGTACATATCATAATGTAGCTTTTAGCGATGCCGTGTAACGAGTTATACAAATTGTCTTTTATTTGGTTGATTTGGCGAATGAGGTAAAATTTTGTTTCGCCGGATTATTAGGAATATAAGCCATTATTTGGGAGGTTAAGTCATATTTTTTGTTCCAAGTTCCAGTTAAAAACAC
>JABFPB010007874.1:0-10605 GCA_022817645.1 Ceratoteleas bidentatus | reverse complement strand
AATTTTAATATTTTTTAAATATTTGTAATATTTTTAAATTATTTTTAATATTTTTAAAATATTATAAATACATATTTTATAAAAATAAAATATTAAAAAATATTAAAAAATGTTTAGGAATTAAAACAAATTGCTTAAACATTTTTATATATTTAAAAAATATTTTTTAAATATTTTTGATATTTTTAAAATATTTTTAATATTTTTAAAATATTTTTAATACTTTAAAAATGGTAGAAATAAATATTTTATAAAAATAAAATATTTAAAAATATTAAAAATTAAACATTTAATATTAAAAATGGTTTAGGAATTAAAAAAAATTGTTTAAACATTTTTTTATATTTAAAAAGTGTTTTACAAATATTTTTAAATATTCTAAGTCAATAATTTATAAAAATAAAATAAATAAATATAATATTACAAATATTTTTAAGATCTTAAAAATGTTTAATAGTTTAAAAATTTTTTATGCGGAATTTGAAAAACGTGCATTTACGATATTTCGATTCTTCGATTTCACAAAAAATATTTAAAAATTCACGGGCCAAAAACAATACACACTCCCCTCTCCCCCAACGACCGGCGCGAAAACGGCTTGCGCGATCGACCGAAACAACCGAGCATTGTGCTCTTTGATTGAATATTTAAGCTGGCGCGTAAATACGTAACGAACCGAAGCGCGGGTTCTATTTCGACACCCAGCGGATCTATTAGATTACGCGGCGCGTTTCGTGCCGGATATTTGCAAGACGCCCCCCCCCCTCTCTTTCCCCCCGGAGTTCGGATTCAGCGGATTTGAGCGCGCCGCGATAATTATACGCGATAATTTTTCGCGAATTTCGGGATAATCAGCGTGATTAACCCCAGCAAGAGATGTACGGGACGGCGTCGTTTTTGCGGCAAGTATTTGTAACGAAACAAATATTTGCAATGAAACAATCAACTCGTAAACAGGCGCTGATTCGGAAGTGCCGCGCGAGCGGCTCAATGATTAATAGCATTTTCCAATAACACGGCGCCAAAGATAACTCAAGCAAATTCGATTGGGAGCCACGCCGGGGATAAATGTTGGAGCGAGGCTCGTCTGAATAATCTCAATTTTTGGGATAATTTTCAGAGAATATGAAGATTTATAGTTAACTTCGAAAAATTGGAAAATTCGAAAATCAAAGTTTTTGAATGGTGCAGATTTTTTAACTTTGAAGTTTTCGAATTGTAGAAATTTTTCAAGTTTGAAGTTTTTGAATTTTTCGAAAATTCGAAAATCGAAGTTTTTTAATTGTGGAATTTATAAGTTTAAAATTTTCGAACTGTCGAAATTTTGAACTTTTAGAAGTATTAATTATTCGGTGCATTT
Source organism: Ceratoteleas bidentatus (assembly GCA_022817645.1). NCBI lineage: Eukaryota > Metazoa > Arthropoda > Insecta > Hymenoptera > Scelionidae > Ceratoteleas > Ceratoteleas bidentatus. Next base: position 9,245 of record JABFPB010007874.1, on the reverse strand, counting down.
CGAAAATTGAAAATGCAACGAATGCATTTTTCACAAACTTCGAATATTCGAATATCTTTAACTTCGGATTAAGTTTTTGTCCCTAATTTATCGATTGGGGTCGATTTGAAGGATAGGTGCGATAGTAACGATGCATATTGGGAAAAGTATTTCGCGTAAGTTACAAGATATTATGCGAGTTAGGTAATGCTGATATGAAAAAGTTTACGTATTTTTACATTAAAAGTTACGAATAAATTGTGGAAGTAAAAAACGAACTTATAACACTTGAACGTAAAAAATAAAAATTTGAGTGTTATTAATAGTTATAAATGATATTATTCTTCGTTGAATACAAATACAATTTTATAAAAATCGAACAATGTTTTTTCTTTTAAAATCTTCTGTCTAAAAGATAGAAATATTGTTACTTACATAAAATTGAATAAAATTAATAATAAGAATATACTTAAACGAATAAGAATGGTATAAAACATTAATATTCTGCATTATAAAATGTAACTTAATATTACATTAAGTAATTACTCTGAATGATTTATTAATTAATAGTGTAAAAAAAATATTGCATCTCTTCACTGTGTCATCCTCCTATATACGTAACATAAAATATGCCAATTTCGTTAATTAAGTGCTAAAAACGTACATCAGTATTTATCGTAATTTCACCCAGTGAACGCCACAAAAAGAATATTCAACATATATATTTGTTTAGCATTAGCGACATTTTTTACACTACCGACCGATAAATGAAATCGAATTAATGACTGTCGCATTTACATATTGACGGCTTTCACAAAGTAGACCTGGATCGATTTTTGCTTTTGTTCCATTGTATTAATAATAGCTGCCCAATAATGTCGAATACCAATTATTTTGCATTAAATTTGACGAAAACTGCTTGCGATTGTTGCTGTAACACATTCTACAGTTCAGAGCCAAAATGCAATTATTTTATTTTTATTTATACATTCACAACATTTTTCGTAAATTCATAATAGTTAATTTGACAGTCCGAAAAATAATAAATTAAAATAAATGGTTGTTTTATTAACAACATTTGTTATAAATATTTATTATAAACGAAAAAAATGTGTTAAACTGTAAACTAACAAATAGTTTTCTTATTAATAAAATAAAAAACACATAAAATATAAAATAATATGAATAAAAAGATTGACAAAGAATTTTCGCTATGAAAATCAGAAAAACTCGGTCAAACGATTGTTTGAATCGAAAACGAGACACTTTGTCACGTTTGCGAGACCGATTTTTTCGACCAATCGGCGAGCCCCATTTCGTCGACTTCCGCATTTTTAATTCAAACCAAACCCAAAATCTGCCACCGGGAGATTAGCGGCCGTTTTTCGACGGCGTGCTAATTGCGGCGACCAAAAATCGCAGGCGCCGAAACTTTTTTCGCCACGTCAAAATGTCATCGAACATTGATCGCCGCCAATCGGATTAGATCGCTTCGAATTTCGGGGCGATCGCGCCGGCGCGTTTTTTAATAACAATAAAAATAATATTATTACGTGACTCGGCCGGCGCGTATAATAATAGCGCCGGTGGTGTGCGTGCAGATTGAATTTAAAAGCTGATCAAAGTGCAGTTTTTCGCGTAATTCCGGCGCAAGCAGTTTTACATGATTTCATGCCGGAAAATATTTATGATAACGTTATTTTCGCGACTTTTCGCAGTGGATTAATTCGCGAGGAAATTGATCGACGAAATGAGACTAATTGGCTCGGGCGGTGATTTTTCGAATTTCGGAAATGGCACGAAATGTCGACGGGTTTTCGGAATTCGATCAATTGTGCGCTGAAATGTGAGCCCTTTTCGTTTTACGAAAGAAATTTACGTCCCATAACGAAATTGAACTGATTTTCAAGAAATAACCGCGATAGAATTACATAAAGAATTAATTTACTTAAGAATTATTTTTTATTTTATTTGTTTATATTATAATAAATTGTACAAGAAATAATAATTTCACAAGATATCTCAAAATTGGCGAAATACGATTTTATTAAATAGAATCGTATATTTTAAGTAACGTATATTTTATGTAAATTTAAGGTAAAGAATTTGCACAATATTTAAATAATGATGTCTGTTAGGGCATTGTGAGATTTTTTAGAGAAAGTTTTCAAACATTTGGAGTTCACGAAATTTCGAACAGATGTATCATTATTTCACACCTCGAGGCGTCACTTGTCGAGCTCATTTGCCACCGACAATTCATTATTGTAAAATTTTAACGATCTGATGAGCCCTGCTACAAGTTTTAAAAATCGCTCTTCAGTGGACTTTTTCAATTATGTAAACGCGATTGTCGACCTTTCGGCACGCAATCAACTATTAATCGCGGGTATTAACTTATGTCAATTTTGCATCAATTCCTACCAGCTTAATATTTATACTAGCAGAGTTCCGGGAAATAAGTGTAATATTAATGTGAATATCGTTGTCACAAAACATAATTTATCTAAGAATCCTGAAGGAAGAATAACTATTTTTTATTAAAAACAATTATTTAATGTTTTTAATCTGATAACTTAACCTTGACTTTACTCTTTAATATCAATTTAATAGAAAAATATGATTTATCACATTTTACATTCACTTAAACTATAAGTATGACTAATTATTAGAACCCTAAAAATACGCCCCTGCCTAATTGTCCTACCTTAATGATTTTTTTATTAACTACCCTAATTTTTTCAAATTTAATAGGAAAAATATGATTTATCAAAATTTTATATTCACTTAAATAAACGATAGAACCCTAAAAATACGCCCCTGCCTCATTGCCCTACCTTAATTATTTTCTTACTACCTTACTACCTTATTTTTTCAAATTTTAAGTTAAAAGGTTACAAAGTATGCACAATTTCGTCACCAAGATGGTTGAACAAATGTGCCGATATTAAAATACCAGAAAACGTCCATTTCTCCGTCATTCATTACAAAAGCGGCAACGTAACCTCACTTTTACTACGAACAAAAAATAATAACATAAGACTTGATCCCGTAAACGGCGATCGTAAAAGCTCGCCAATATGCTCCCGCGTTATGACGGCTTTAATTGATAGATGGCGTTAATCGCGGCGCCCGACTCGTCCGCCAGGTGGCGCCCCGGTTCCGCGAAAACGCAAACCGCATCACGCGCCGCTAATGCGGCAGTTAAGTCGTCCCAGCGCGGATCTTAACCTCCTATATTCGCCAGGATATTCCGTTTTACGGGCCACCTCGCACTTTTTTCCAGCTGCGCGATAATTTCGTTAGGTGGCGCGCCGCTTTCGAGACGAAAGGTCACCAGACGAGCCACGTTCATATTTAAGCACAGACGCGCCTTATCTCTCGATCATTAAGCCGGATCGACTTGGGAAAAATAATTTCACGTTAATTCGCCTAAATAATGCATGCATTTTACTCTTCGATTATCTTTTTAAGGATATGCACGAAGGAATGTATTTTTTAAATTTGTGAAAAATTAAAAAAATTATTGACACATTTTTTAAAAACGAGAAATACATAATTTTGTGATGATCTCCACGAGAATTCACATAGAGAAAGTACCATAATGTGTAAAGTAATTTTTTATTTCATTAATTTATTCCATTATTATAATAAAAAAATACTTTTAATGTAGTAAAAGTAATTTAATAAATTAAATAATAAAGCGAATTACCGTCAGAAAACAAGGAGTACATCAGACGCTTAAAACATGAATATGACGGTTTATTAAATATTTTTTCACCTGAAAAATGCAAGCCTCGCGAACCAAATGCTGGGATGAGAAATGCAAACTCGTTTTCAATTCAGAAACTCCAGCATGCGCTTTTACCATTGTTTTAATGTCCGCAAATTATATTTGACAGCAAGAATTTTTTTATTCGATCAGAAAAAACAATTTGCCGCGGTTCATCGGGATTGCAACCAGTCGCGCCAAAGTAACACTTTTTCTCGGTAACGAAATAATCGACGCGCCGGCTAAGAATGTCGATTTTTAATTGAATCGTCGGTGATCGATAAAACCGCGATGAAAGATAGTCTCGGAAGCGATAATTGCGGAATCTGATACGAATTCGATCGCCAGTCGAGCCTATTAAAATCGTCGATACGATAGTTGGCAACCCTGAACGAAACTAGGGTCATGCTGGAAAGTAGGGTTATGTGCGAGAGGCGAAAATGTTCGTGTTACTATACACTCAGAGAACAGTTTATTTAATTCAAATATTAAATAAAGTGTTTAATTCAATTTGGTAGAAATAAAGAATACTTTCATTTAAATAAATAATTTATTTAAAACAAATTAAATTAATTTAAAATAAATAAATAATTTATTTGACCCAAATCCAATATTTAATAGGTTCGTATACGAATACGACATTTATTTGAAACAAATAAACTGTTCTCTGAGTGTAATTTTAAAAAATGGGGTTGGAGTTAATTTCTGTGGAAGGTTTCTTTGTAAACAAATTGTTTATAATAAAAACTGTGTTCCTACAATTTAAAAAAATATGGTAGGAATTAATCTATACTTTGTAAACTAATTGTTTATAATAAAAACTTTGTTACCATAATTACAAAAATAGGGTTTAATTAGGGTGGAATTAATTTGTATAGAAGGTTTCTTTGCAAACAAATTGTTTATAATAAAAATTTTTTATTTTTATTATAAACAATTAATTTTTTCTCTTTAAACTTCGCGACCAATGAAATCGGTCCATTTTCTCATTTCGATAACATTTCGGGAAAATAGAATAGAGCCTTCGCGAGTTATGAGAAAAATTTGTTTTCGTTTTTCGCGGCATTTTCGAAGATGCTGCGAAAAACCGGTAAAGTATCGCGGGCGTTTTTTCTCCGCTCGCGTTAATTCGGGCATTTCACGCAGCATCGCTCCGGGAAGGCGGATCTCGCCCATTCCATAATTCACACCGGCCATATCTTGTAAATGTTTATTATTTAACGTCGCATCAATAAACCAAGCCGGAACTGGTATTCCTATTTCACGATCATCATTATTAATAAACCGTAATTAATGCAGCGATTTGTTAAATTTGCATTAATCAAATAACAATTAATTCGACGTTCCATCTTTCGGCCGGTGTACGAGCAGAAAAAATGCTGCAAATTATAGGAAACGGTACCATTATTATGGCGGAAACAGACATTATGTTATTTGCATTTTTAATGGATTTTTTTCAATTCATAATGGTAATTTATCTCTTTGTTTCTTCTCAGTTTTCCTTTTTACTCAATGCCTGAACACTATGGAGAGTATATTTTATGAGTATAGTACATCAAAATGATATTTTGCCCGAAAAGCAAAATCGTTTTCTTTAAAAAAGATTCCTTTTGTTGGAAAAGAATTTGTTTTACTTTTTTCTTACCATTCTTAATATATTTAAGGGTGAATGAAACCCAATAAAGTTTTTTTTAATTAACTTAAATTAATTTAAATTTTGTAAATTAATATTAATTTAAGTTAATTTAAATTTTTAATTTTAAATTTAAATTTAAATTTAAATTTTTTATTTAAATTTAAATTTAATTTAAATTAAAATTAAATTAAAATTAAAATTAAATTAACATTTAAATTTAAGTATAAATTAACTTAAATTAATTTTAATTAACAAAATTTTAATTTTAATTTAATTTAAATTTAAATTTAATTTTAATTTTACTTTAAGTTAACTTCAATTAATTTAAATTTTGTTGATGTAAATTAATTTAATTAATTAAAACTAAACAAAATCCAAATTCCGCGCCAAAGTTGGCTCGCGTGAAAAACGGCTCAAAATCATTTACATCGTTACGCGCGCGGCCAATTTCCGTCGTGGAGCTCAGTTTCCACAATTCCGTCCTACAAGTACAAAGTGCCGGCCACACCGCGGCTCCCTGAATTTGTATTAACTTATTTCGCGGCCTTTCAGCCGTATCACTCTTATTTACGAACGCTGAACGCGGCGTTACGTATCGCACGTAATTTACACGTATAAAGCCGTGCGCGGCGCCGCGCGTGACACTTCGCGCCTCGCTAAAATATGAACAGCCCGTTGTCGACTTTTTGCCCGCGACTTCGAATTTTGCTGCGTGTCATTCGATTTTTCGTCTGCTGCGCTTACTTTTTTTATTATTAAAAATACTGAACGCAGCTAAAAAGAGAACGAAAGTAGGAATTTGAGGGAAATTGTTATACCTTCGAAGGAGATATTCCTAGGAGATATAGTAATATTCACGTAGGAAAAAGCTTTTTGAAGTTATAGGACAAAGAGGGCAAAAATCGAAAGAATGTAAGCAGTCTTAAAAATAGATGACAAAACTGTTTTTATTAATACATTAAATAAATTATTAAATATAAAAAATAGATAAAAATACTAAATACATAAATAAATAAATTATTAATAAATCTAAAAATGGCTATAAACCCTTTTTTTAATCTATATTATCTACATTTTATTATAGTTTATTTTAACGTTTTATAGAAACTGATTATTACCGCTTTGGCCCAGAGGTAAAGTTGTCGACTTGTAATCGTAAGAGGTCGGGTTCAAAACTCGGTGACGGTTTTTCGAAAAAAAAAAAAAAAAAAAATAGAAACTGATTTTTTCCAAATAAAATACGATAAGTCGCGATTTCTTCACGATATCTTAACGTTGTTGTAAAATGTGCATTAATTTTTTTTTTTCAGTGCAGTTCCAGCATCTTGTCAAAACGATAAAGTCACTGGAAGGGTCGCCGTTTTTCGGACTGTCGAATCGACAGAAATTGTATTATAAATGCACGCAGCTTCCGTAAAACCAGATTAATCAAGCCGCGGAACACGGAGGGTGGTATTTTTAGGCCGACGCGATATTTATGGGAACAATTAAGCGGCTCGCGGCGATCAAACGACCACTGGGAAGAAAAGTCCCAGTTTTTTGCCGGTAGCCTGTTGTTAATTGCAACCAGGATGAAAAGTACTACAATTGTTCCTGCATTCTTATTATTGTTAATAAGTTTTTTTAAATTTATTATTTCAACCCTATACGAAAACAAATTTAGTACATCTGTAAGAAGTATCAAAAAATTTGTGAAAAGGTTTAAAAATTCGGAAATTACCAGAAACTTTCAACACTGAAATTTCGTCACAATTTTCAAAAATTCTCTTAATCAACATTTTTTCTTCTCAAAAAACAGAGAAAAAAGTATTCATTCAACTTTCTTTGGTATTTTAAGAATTGAAAATTATCCGGTGAGAAGGGAAAAATATCTAATGCACCATTTCCCTATTTCTGCTGCACTGCCCGAATTAATGAATTTACGCTAAGGGCAAGTTGTCCACAACAAAATTTAAGAGTGACTTTCGCGCATTGCTAAACATTTTCAGCCATTCTTGAGCATTTTTTTTAAATTCACCTGACGAAAATGGGTTAATAACGCTGCCATGACAATTAAATTCTCATTTTTATTTTTATTGCCATTATAAAATGACGCTTTTACATGCGTTCGCCGCAAGAGTAAGAGGTAATACAAAGATGCACATTTTCTTCGAGCAATATTTCGGTTTTAGCGGGACGATCTTTGTACATTAAATAAAGTGTAAAAAATGTAATAACATCAATTAAAAAGTCATGACAAAATTAATACAAACGATTCGCTCAATTTATCAAACTCCCATGTAAACTTACTGTTTGTTGCAAAACATTAATTTGAAAATACCGCCAATATGAAAGCGATTCGAATAATTCGCATAGTTTACAAAATTCAGATGTGACCTAATGAAATGTGAGTCTTATTATTAATTACGGTCCATTACCCGCATTGCAAATCCATTCTTTCATTAGACTTTGTTTGTTGTTTAATTACACAACTTTACGTCATTTCATTTAATTTAACTACACGAAACGCGACTCACCCAGTAGTAAAATATAAAATCCCATATTTCAGTAATAACAGTTGTGTGAACAATTATTTCATAAACCTTCAGTTGCGAAAATCACGATTATATTAAGAGGATATTCGTAATTGTTGTTTCGATGAAGTTCAACGAACCCAAAAATTTGACGATAAAACATTACTATCTATATCTGTTAAAATATTCAATCTGAATGCAAATTCGTGCAATTAATAAGTCATTCAAATTAATGAGGCAACCGAGCTATTTTGGTTACATCACCTACGTCAAAAACGGAGATTCACACATCCAAAAATGATACTGAAAATCAAGAACTATTAATAGTATTAGATTCCCTTTCATGAAGTAGTAATTCAATTGTTAAGGAACAACGAAATTAACCTAATTTTGTCATCTATATAACGCTCTCAAATTGCATAATGCGAAAGCATTCATGAGGAAAACGGTTATGAACATCAAAAATATTTTATTGAGGGTTTCCAACCAGTAAAGTTCCTAAATTCCAGATACTTTTAGGGTGTTAGACTCCAGAATTAGGTACCAATTTGTTCACTGAAATTTACATTATTTACATTAACCTAATTTTAGATACTGACATTAAGATAGTAAAAAATAGAGTTTAGGAAAAAGTTAGTAAAAAGTGGAACGACATTCGAGTCTATTTACTGTAATTGTAGTTTTAATGCAAAATATTTCAGTTTTATATTAAAGTTAATGTGTATAAACTGAAATTTTACATTATCACCTTAAAATTGCAGTAAACCTGGGCTGTGAAAAAATAAGTGTTTCGATTTTGTCAAAACACTTAAAGAAGTTCAAAACACCCAAAAGAAGTGTTTCCCATTACAAACCTGAATATGTCTTAAAAACTCTTTTTTCCGGTCAATAATTCATATCATTTTTCCCGGTAACGTAAAATTTCACACCCAAATACACGCAATAAAAATTAGAATGTATACCGAGGTTTCACGATTAATATTTTATTATTTTTTAAATCACGAATCAAAATATCTTGTTTCATTCTATGATTTTGGTCTATCACATTTGTGAAACGAATTGAACAAAACTAACGAAATTAATATATGGTGCTTGATATTTTTCTTGTTTTATTTAATAATGTTTTAACATAATAAAACAATTCGATGACACCAATAATATGGAACATATCATGTGGCACAGAAACGTATAACAGACGTACACTGAGAGAAATTTTTGCATAAAACTTCCAGTACGTTGTACATTAAAATGAAATTCAGTATTGTGTTCATTAAAATTAATGTAAAAGTACATGAAATTTAATTTCCTATTCTATACAAATAGCATAGGAATATTGAAATTTCAA
>JABFPB010007873.1:0-10612 GCA_022817645.1 Ceratoteleas bidentatus | reverse complement strand
ATATTTTAAAAAATATTTAAAATATATTTTTTGAATATTCCTATAATATTATAAAAATATTATTCGCTGATAGGGATCTTCTTGGAAACAAATTTAAAAGAAATTATTTACCTCTGATATATTTGCGCGTCTTCCTCAAATGGAGAATCAATCGATTATATTACATATTCTATAATTCAAGTTCCTAACATTCATGTTCAAATGTTACATACACTGAGATAAATGCTTATCATTTTTCGCAACTGTACTGGTTACTGTAATTTGTGTTCTGTAACACATTAATAGTACATTTTTTAACTGTACCAATACAGTAGGAATTACCGATTGTTTCTCTTAGTTTAATCTACTAACTGATTAAGTCACACACATATACATTATCTCAATATACAAATGCACATTTCTCATTTAACTTCGAAGGCATCAGGTAGTGAAACATTATATTCCTACGGCAGTATAGATACTTTAACCCCATTTGCGAATATATAATGAGATTTTTTTAATCCCAACCAATTCTATAATGAAACATTTCAGTTCATCCTACAAAAATCCCGAAACGGCTCGATTACTTTCAACAGTGCCACCGTATCAATTAAACGACGACCACACTCCCACCAATATGGCGCAAAATCTCTGACCAGCCTTCTCCCAGACGCCATCCGAAATAACAGCTAAAGACCCTCGAGTCGAAACGAATCGAAAAAGAAGGTAGTGCTCGCAGGACGAATTTCGTCTAAATCGAAGTCCGCGATTTAGACGGATGACGGGTCCTGAACAAAAGTGATCTTGGCGCGAGTGTACGGGTTTCATCGTGGACTAGCCGGCAGGATAGGGTGCATCGACCTGGCGCGGAATGCCAGACCACGTTGCACCAGTTGGGTCATTTTACTCGCTCGAATACGTGCCACCCTTGCGGACGCAGCGAGGGGACCGCCACGCCGCTTTGATAGCCGCGGACAAAGTAGATTGGCAGCACCGATGCGCCCCGATATTCTCTGGCTGTGCGCCCGACAGAGCCGCCGAGGGCTCGCGCTCAATCGTAAAAAGGCCTCTGATATATTTCGCCGATTAAGGGCTAGATCGCAAGTTATTCGACGCGCCATTCAATCGCTGAACCGCACCTCGGCGCCGCGCTCTCATTATGTCGGCAGATCATTCACGTTCGGGGACTGAATGCTAACCGCCATTAGAGCCGCCGCCGATGAAACGCGGCGCTGAATAGACGTGTTTAATTGTACTTCGTCATTTCGGCCGAGTCAAAGGAGCGCCGAAAGGGGACGGGAGGTGCCGAACGACGGCCGAAAGGGTTCAGTTTTTGCGGGCGAAAAAATTGCGGTTCGTGGAGCGTCACTGCCCGAAGACGCGCTGAATGATTGATTCGGGTCTCTCGAGGCGTAGTCCCAATCGCGACAATGCCGCTTCAATTATTAACGTCGCCGAGGAATTAACGGCGACGAAGCCAATCCAGGCGATTGCATTTTTGGACGCACTCGATCCAAGCGTCATACATTGCTAATGCCCGCGTGTTTGTCGTGTCATTTGTAATTTCACAAAGTGTCCGTACGTTCTAATTACGCGGAACTTGATACAATTGCGGATTCCTTTATCATCGCGAATTAATTACACCGCGCTATTTCGTCCTGCCGTCCATTTCGCTGCACGTTTCATCAGTGCAAAAATTGCGCTTCGTAATCAATGACACAAAGCGCCCGGGCTTAGCACTCGAACCGCTTAATTAATTTTTATTTCAACCGAAACTAATCCATCGATTGAGTCCGAAAAATCTCGCTCGAAGCTTTTTTCCAATGTCAGTGACGCGGATCTCCAGAGTCCTCCAATTCGAATTTCGCCATTTTTCGCTACTTCTGCCGTCCACTTTTTGCGAAGGAGAAACACCCTGCGAATTTCTCGCGGTTATTCAAATTGATTCGCCGACCGGAAGATAGCGTCCAATGTGAAAGGCGCTTTTTTCACGTTTCCAGCATAATTACCCGGTAATTTAAGGCGAAAAAACGCGAGTAGCCATTGACAGCATCGCGAGCGCACCGCACGATTCGCCACCCAAGGCGATATCATCGCTGAATAAACATGACATTATTAAGCGGACTGCTGCCCGGCAAACACTCATGAATTAACATACAAATTGAGCGGCGAGAGTTTGTGTATCCTGGATGACGGAGTAACCGCCTCCCCGTATGTTCAAAAATAGACCTGCCGTGTCAAAGGGCTGTGAACGCGGGCGCCGCGAACGATTGTTTAAAAAAAAGGATTCCCGGTGATGAACGCGCGTCGAAGGCGCCCTTTCGCCCCTGCAAACACGCGGCCGCGCGTTATTCATGCGGCCCGGGAAATCGGCGAACGAAATCCCGCTGCACTTGTCTAGCGCAATGCGCGCCTCCTTTGTCGAAAAGTAATTTCATCTTCTTTCGCGCAGTATTTGTGTTGCGCGGAAATTCGTTAAAGGGCGGAAAATCTTTTTCCACGTCGTATTGCCGCGCCGTCAAAAGGAAATAATAATAAGCGCGAGAACCAAGGAAGTTTGAAATTTGATTTGCCGGCGCGCAAACATATCGCCCATATGTACGCGGAATAAAATTATTTTCGTTCCTTCGGCTCTGCAATTCGTCGCGTTATTTGTTTTACGACCGCGGATCGTCGTTCGTTTACGACAAAACGAATCCGTCGTTCTTCCGGGACATTTTTCACAGACCTCGCGCTAATTAATCGACGCCTTTCCGTGTCGCGGGTTTTAGCCGCGAAAAGCACGTTTGGGGTGCGTGAAGAGCGAGACCGAATGATCATTTCGTGTACGTGTACGCTGCAGTGACATTGATCAAGTGGAGGGACAAGTCGCGCTGATAAGACACTGCGGCCGAATCCAATTAAAATTTCATCGCCGATGACAAACCGCGAAGCACGCCGATGCGCCTGATAACATTATAAATTACCGGCGAATCCAATTACAAACATCAAACATGGCATTGGGGGTAGATTGCAGTGGAACGACGGAATTGCCGAATCATTCGTGGCATTGCCTTATGGCCTTTCCAAGATATCTCGGCCGATAGTGGCTTTGTTTTGATGCGATTCGTCAGCTGTTACGACGAATCGTGAGTTAAGAGTTGTTCAATAATCGTCGTATTTTTGGTTATGATTGCGGCTATGAATGACTGGGAATGGAGTACGAAACCGATAAGTACTGCGACGAACAAATCAAAACAAGTCGTTCATTCGGAAGAGTTCATTAATAATAAGTGGCATCATCCGCGGGATAACTGTACGCCGTTTTGAATAACGTGCGAGAACGTTATCTAAATCGGGCGATTCATGGCTACGACTTAAGCGCGAGCATCATATTAAAAAGTCGAACGAAACAAGCGGCAAGTGGAGTCTATTTGGCGCGCGAATTTCTCGGAGGAAATCCGGCCGCGGTATACGTGAGCGTATAAATTGCAACAACAGCCGCGCCTGATGTCGCCCGCTTAAACCTAAACGGACTCACTTGGCGCAACTGCCGGCAGTTTATCCGGCCGCGAACGCGACGATTTCGGACTCGATTCAGTCATTTGCTTTTATGTCTCAAGAACTTGTTTGCAAAAAGATTTGAGTTCGAGGGTTATTAACCGATTTTTCTTGTTAAGGATTTCGAAAAGAAAATGTTCTAGGTTGTGAAGGAGTTGATCTACGGGATAAAATGTTTAAGAAGACGATGAATTATTATTTCTGGAAAAACAGCCATGATGGATTGAAAAATTTTTCAATTCAGTAACACATATTTTGCTTACATAAACAGATAGCTGAGATAAAAATATCAAGTTATATAAATTAGATGCAAAACGTCATCGTAGATATGGACAATCAGTGGTGTAACGAAGTTGTGAAGCAAAAGTAATTTGAATACAAAAATTCGAAAAAAGCTCTATACATTTTTTGCACACATTTTGGCATCACTATTGAATAAAACATAACTTGATTTATTCAAAAATATTTTTTCTTCTGTGAAAAAAAATATTCAGAAATATCTAATCTATGGCATAGTCTACTCAATTCCACATTCGAAAAATGTTCCGTTTTCACACCACACAAAACTCAACTAATCCTCTCCTCCACTTTTTCCCCATTTCGAATTCCCGGCCATATCAACGCAAAAAATAACTGCAATCGTAGTAACGTAAAACGACAAATGACTCGAGCAATCACCATATCCAGTTGCACTTGCGACGTGGAACAAAGCAGACAGGCAGCAAAATTTGTACTCTTTGCGCAACGCGCGCCAAAATAACGGCGCGCCACGACGGACAAGTGAGCCCCACGGTTCTCCGTCACGTCGCATACAAATGATGAATTACGAATATCGATCGCCGAGGGACGCGAAAATTATTCGCCGAGGGTGAAGGCGGTGGTGATCGGCGCAAGTGGATTTTCTGGCGCGATATCCACCAGTCAACAGTTTCAGCATAATATTTGCCAAGTTTAATTGAGCGCGGCGCATCTCCATCGCCGGTGGATCAATTATTGCCTTTCGAAAGTTGCGCGCGATTTCGGCGCGACCCCGCTTTCCCGCTAATTACGCGCAATTCATCAAACGCGCGTCCGTGCGCGACTTTCGTTCACAAATAAGGCTTGCGGCCAGCTCATAAGAGCTTTCGGGATTGAAGAATCGCTCGAGCGGGCGTACGTGTTCTTATTTTGATGAAGGCTTAATGGCCCCGGCGTCGGCCGAGCGGAAATGCTTTGCGAGCCGACGGGAACTCCACTTATCTTTTATTTCGAAACGAGAATGTTTGACGGCTCGTTATAGACGTTTAATGAGAACGACATTCGTCGGTAATTTATTTACCATCGGCAGCGAACCGAGGAAATAATCCTGTCGAATAATCCGATAGACGGCATTTATTCTGTTAGCGATATGCCGGTTGTAAGTAGAGATCCTCACAATCCGTGAAACGTCGAATCATGATTATATATTTTCGATCGGGAGCTCAAATCGCGCTAAACACGATCTGTTTACCGTTAACAATGACATACTTTTGTCAAGCTGATGATCGTCCGTTTCGCCCCGCATGATAAGTTCATTATCCGAGAGCCGCCTGGTAATTTATACATTGAGGTAGCAAGACACGCGGCGGCCCGGCAGACTCAATAAAAAGAAGTTAATGACAGCTGAAGACGACTTTACTAAAACACGTGAAACGGTACGCGGGGCCGAGGGAATGAGCTTTTAATATGCACAAACAGTTTTGTATGATTATATCGAGTGTGTTTCCCTTTGGCTGGAATCGAGTAGCGTGTGGTAAATAGTGTAGCAGTTTATGCGGTCAAGTTACAGTAAGAGGTGAAACATTCGTGCTTCGTTCGGACGTAGCTTCATGGAAAATGTATGAAGACGAAGGGCTTGCGAAGAAAGCGGCCCGAGTGAAGCGGCACAAGTGCAAAGAGAGGAAAGTTTCGCAGCAGACATTCCCCGACGATAATGACCGCGACCGAGCGATTTTCGCGATATTTTTTTCGCGCCGAAATATACATTATTCAGTCAGGCTTGATACGTTTGTGACAGCGATAGAGCGGTGTCACAAAAGGACGGCGGACACAAAACGTTGGAATCATGCACATTGGGTAGCGAACTCGGCAAATCTTCTTGGCCAGATGTCGGCTGGCTCTAATGTTTCGCATTGAGAAATTTTGTTTTGCAGGAAGTAAGACCATTTTGAATGCATTATACGTATTTAAAAATAATTTTATGTACAGCAATTTCGATGTGAGTTTCATACATTTTTCTTTCCAACGACTATTAATAAAAGTGCGTGGTTGCTGACTTTGAACAAATTCTATTTTTATGACGAAATATGTTTATCTAACACGATGCGTTGTAAGTTTTTTGGAAAAGCGGTATTAATTGGTGATTATTATTTGTTTTACTTAAAATTTATTCAGATCCACCCTTTGAAAATTGGTGCACATAAAAAATGATCCAAATTATCTCAGGAAAATCCCCGAACTTGTACCTCTGATATGGTTCCGATGAGATCGTGCTTTCAAAAATTCGTTTCACGAAACTGCAAATCACGATGCCTCAGCACTTTCTGACCTTGCCCAAATAAATGATCAATTTTCGTATCCGATGGCGCGCTGCTCCCCAGCTCCTATTTATTTACCGTTTTTCAAACACGGTATTTACATCGCTGCACAACAATCGTTCAATTAATACATCCAATGATAATTGCGTTTCAAGCGCGATTAATAATTCGCCAACAAACGAGGGACGAATGATAACGAAAGTAGTTAATTATTTCGCGCGTCGACGCGTCCGTTCGGCCGGGCATTTTTCGTTCGAATAAACAACAAAACCGAACAA
Source organism: Ceratoteleas bidentatus (assembly GCA_022817645.1). NCBI lineage: Eukaryota > Metazoa > Arthropoda > Insecta > Hymenoptera > Scelionidae > Ceratoteleas > Ceratoteleas bidentatus. Next base: position 4,260 of record JABFPB010007873.1, on the reverse strand, counting down.
AAAAGGAAGAAAGCAAAACCGGTTGTTAATGCCCGAAATAAAATGCAGCGCTCCGCGAGATCGAAATTTCGCTGCGTTTAGAACGCGACTGATTGATGGAATAATTAAAAACTTGTACTCGAAACCGGGCGGTTACAGCGGCAGCACCAAATGAATGACAGCCGTGCTCGCGCGCCAACACTTTTGACCATAAAATTAATATTTTATTAACAGCTTTTTTTCGCCGCTGGAATGAAAATTCAATCACAAATTCGATTACCGGCGCGAAATCGCTTCGCGCCGTTAATCCGAAACTTATTATAAACTTGACTGACGGATAGTTCGACACGCTCGCCAGTCATCGGTCGTTTTCGTCAATTATCGCGACATAACTAGACGAAACAATTTCGGCACCGAAACGAACAAAAAGCGATCGAAATCGCAGCTCTAAGCGGAATCGCGCGCTGAATCTTTTCGACACGAGTGCGGCTCTCGCGCGGCGCTAATGAAAATGCGACATTCGCGCCTTTGCAGGAATCACCGGGACTTCCTTTGGCTCTTGTTAAGTTTTCCACGGCGCACTTGAGTGAAGAGTTACGCCTCGGCGCAACGCCGAAAGCTGAGACAAGAACGGCCGACAGGGGGCGTTTTTACGCTCGGGCAAAATGAAACTCGTCGTCGTTAACTCGAAATCATCGCGCTTATTTTGCGCGAAAGATTTGCGTTGTCGTCGAACGCGTCTGATTACATTCCGCGTGTAATCTCTGTTCGTTCATAAATTGTTGAATTTAAGAAGACACCGGCAAATAAATGAATAAAGTTAGAAGGTTGTTTGTGGGACAGTTACACTTTTTTTACAAGTCGTATTTTGATTCACAAGTGAATTTTGTATTTTTCAAAGTAGTTTAAGCATAGGCAACATCCACATGAAATATCTTCATCGTTAAATATTTTTTTGGAAATACGATATGATTCATGGTCAAAAGGTGGAGAACCGGATTTCTCCACAAAATAATCCCAGACAAAATAATGCCAAACAAAACAACCCCCCCCCCCCAAGAAAATAATCGCAACTATATAACATTTTGAAAAATTAACTTTCCACTAAATATCCTTAAGACAAAACAATTTGCGGTGTATTATATCCCGATAAGATAACCCTCCCCCACCCAATAAAATAACTCCGGTCCCCATAAAAATATCCCGAGTTGAAAATATCCTGCACAAAAATATCCTACTTTCTCTATGAATTTTTCCTACGAATACTATTCTTAAAGCAATTCTTAATGCAAATGTATTCTCATGTCCATGATGTTGCATTGTAGATTCGTCACCGAGCTGACGATACTAAAATTTGAAGCACCTGCGGGATAACAAAGCTTATTGCGTTCAGTATTATCATAATTTTGGCTTATCACAAAATGTCTTACACTATACCACAGAATCTCACTCAGGAGATTTGTGACAGGATATTTATTTTGAGTATATTTCTGCGCTACATGGAACTAACATAAAAGTTCATTTGAGGATATTTTTGCAAAGGATAATTTTTGTTTGGGCTTTGAACTTGTTTGTACTATTGTCGTACTTTTTGTTGTGTGATGGCTATTGAATAGCAGGTTTTTTTGTCGAATCATTTTACAGACTCAAGTTATTTTGTGTGAGATTTATTTAGTCGTGAGTTATTTTGTCGGAGGATTATTTTGTCGCGGTTTATTTTGTCTGGGGTATTTTTGGAAAATTATTTCGCCTACGCCTTGGAGTATCTCCCTTTTAAGCTTTCTTTATTTCTATATTATCAGGTCTATATTTCCTTATGATTCACGTATTTCAATCAAATCACAAGTATATTCAACGTGACATTTCGTGAATAGAAATTGTACAACTAAATATAGTTGTATACATTTGTATATATAGTTAGTATTTGTATTATAGTATATATTTGTATTATAGTATGTATTTGTATTATAGTATATATTTCGTGAATAGTATACTGATAAACTCCGACGAGTATTTTTCAGCCTTCGGCTTCGCGTCGGGTTAAAAAGCTACTCGTCGGAAATCATCAACTTTCCTCCCAAGCCGCACATGATATTTTTTTCATGTGTGCACCGAAAAACGTCAAATTTCTAACCGAGAAATGAGGGATGAAAGTTGACAGCCGGGAGGCAAAGTCAGCTGCCGGGAGGCAAACAGCCGTTTCGCTCCCGACAACATTCGCCAGCAAATGTCAATTTTCGTCCCGATTTCGAGGTTGGAAATATGACGTTTTCGGGGCACGTATGGGAACAATCAATTTTTGTACCTTTTGAAAGTCTGGGACTACTTTTATAGAAATTAGACACAGTGAATGTGCGCCTTGAAGATTTTTAGTCGGGACACTTTAAACTTAATTCTACATTTTCAACATTCTGAATTATTCTTTGGCCTTCTACTAGTATATCGTCCTGTCCACCCACCTTGGGGCATAATTTTTTTTGTGCAAAACGCGATAGCCACAATAAATTCAGTGTTGTTCAAATAATAAAAAAAGCTTTTCATTCAATAATGAATTGATTGTTTTTCAGTTAAATAAATAAATAAAATTAAAAATAACTTCCAAAACGCAGATGGAAATATATTTTTCCAGGGTCTCATCACCGTAATTGTCGAGGGAGTCTTCCCGACCGATTTGCCGGACGATTGTTTTTAATTGCACTTTTTCGACGATCGCGCTCGTCCTTGAATCAACATGGCGTTTTTTCTGGTGGCATCGCGGGAAAGCAAAGAGCCGGATTTTTTGTCGGTCAAAAGACCTTTTGCGCCGCGAGCAAAAACGGATATATTTATATAGCTTGTAAAAATGTTGCACGCTCCGGTGGAAAAAGTCGGTGAAATTTCGCCGCGGCTTGAAATTCCGTCAAAGGCGCCCGCGTGGCGCGTTCGCTTTTTACGCGCGGTTTTCGGACTTCGGAAAAGTCGTTTCGTTTCATTTTCACTTTATTTGATATTTAATAGCTCGAAAGAATCGGCAGTTCGGTATCGCATTTCCGAAATAAGTTCGACATTCGTACGTCACGGGCGAAGTAAAAAAGCGCGTCTGCACGTGGAATGGGTGCGGATTCATTTTTATGCGCCAGTCCCCGAAAGAGGACACATTTGCCTTGGATTTGCATGCAAAACTGGCCATATTCGTTCCCCGCAGTCGCTGCTCCGCAGACACGCGAATCACTCCCCCGATCGACATTAAAAAAAGCATCGTAACAGGACGTTCGAACTTTCCCTCGTGCCCGGCCTTAAAACACTATCATTCAATTAAAAACTCGCCGCGAACCGCGTAGCTGAATAATTCAGTGCCCGATTTTTACGGGGACTCTATTATGAGCGCACAGTAAATCCGAAATCACCGAACGCGGGATTGGGACGTTAAAGCGCGGCATAAAATAAACATCAGCCGTTCATTGGCGTGTAAAATGTTGCAGCGCCGGCCCATAAATAATAATCGCAGCCTCTCATATTTGACCCGCGCGTGAACCCCGACACAAAGGGAATTCATTTGCCAAAGATTCGGGAGTAGGCGCGCGCGCGAGCGAGCGGGATTGCCTCTAGTTGTATAACCGGCGGAGCCTGATCAAAATGCAAAATACACGCGGCGCTCGTCGAAACGAAGGGCATAAGGTGACGAGCAAGTAGTCGTTGACTCGTTAAGGGCGACGTTAGGAAGCGCGCCGCGGCATGCAGATCAGACGCTCCCTCGGCGCCGATTCGCCGCGCCCCGCAGCCGTGGCGCGGGTCCTCAAATAAGCGCGAGTTAAATATTAAACGCTTTTAAAAGTCGCGCCGCGGAATTTAAGAGCGCCTCGTTATGCCACGGCCAAAGACGACGGATTGACGGGCACTTGCGGGCAGACGAAGAGCTTATCAACGTTTCAATTAATCCCGTAAGAGGGCGCGAAATATTTTTTTGACGGTAGGATTTAGCGAGATTTGACCTTGTGACCTTACTGGTGAGGAGAGGTCACGGAAGTTTGCCTCGTTTTGCACGGAGAAAATAGTTCGTGAAAACAGCAACAATTGTGGTGGACAGCTATGTAGTCACGGAAAGAAAAATGTCGAAGGGATAACGACCCGAGTTTTATCCCTGGAAATAGAAGCGCTGCCTTAACACCTCTGGATTGCTACGCGAATTTCCAGCAACCGCGGTCGTTACGTCAACCTCCTCCCCAGTAGAAATTGTACGAAATTGATGGGGTTGTGATCGGGTACGTCACGCATGGAATCGATGTGGCCCTTATCGGGAAA
>JABFPB010007872.1:0-10613 GCA_022817645.1 Ceratoteleas bidentatus | reverse complement strand
TTATAAAAAACTGGACCTGCTTCTGTTATTTTGTCAAGTAATTTCGTTACTAACAGTTTTTTATTGTCAAACCTCTCTTTCAGTGCTTTCCAAGCAGAATCATAATTCCCCTCAGTAATAGAAAGGGGTTTTATTAACATTAACGCATCCCCAGTCAAACTAGCTCTCAGATACTGGAACTTTTCGACTTTGCTCATGGATGCGCGATCGTGTATCATTGATTTAAAGAGGTCTGAGAAGGCAGGCCATTCCAAATAATCTCCACTAAAGGTAGGCAACGAGATTTTTGGCAAACTGACTACGGACTGAACTGGTGCAGCATCTGGGACATGTATGGATGCCTCCAGATGGCTTAATTCTGCTTTTGCATTTGTCTCCAAATGCCAGATTATCCAGTGGTTCAAGTACTCTTCAACCTCCTCTATTGTATTTAACACTCCCTGATATAAATCGTCCTTGAAATATGACCAAGCGCGTTGTTCCGCGGTGGCGAAAGCTAAAATGTATGCATGGTAATTATTAGCTTTGTCCTTTAATTTTTCTAATTTTTCTAGGCGCCTTTGCAGATATTGCAGGGTAAAATTCTTTTCGCCATCTTTTTTAGTATTTATAAGGACTTTAGCGATTTCATCTTTTAGTAGGCCTATTTCTTGTATTTTAACTGTCACAGTACCTGCCTCCATGTTGGTAACCCTTTTCCTTTCGATTTGGGAACTTTTTCAAAAATTGTTTATTTAACAATATCCATCCGGCTCGAAGGACCATTTGTTAAGGATCTAATCAAAGACCTCAACTCGAATTTGCCGGTTTTTGCAATAATATTGTTTTTCAACAATTTTGAGAAAAGAACGCCTTTAGAAAGGAAAGGAAAAGGGCTTTCGAATGAATACACGGAAGTAAGGGTAACTAACAGTATTTATTGTTAACAAATAGGCCTAAACATGTACATTTTAACAAACAACTACAATTTAGAAATGCGAAGATAGAATAAACACCGCTCGGATTCCGGCGGCGCGCTTGTTTTGATCAAGCGAATCTTATATCAAATTGGTATTTACGTGAGTATGTCTTTGATGCGCTGGATTCCAGCGATCAGCTGATGCCTCGGCGGTTGTAAATAGCCGTCCGAAATAGGCTGTCAGCGTGCTCCGGACTTTTCCGAAGGCACTTTTGAAATACCGAAGATACTCGGTCTACGCGCGCGATATTTCTTTTCTGCTGCGTTTTGGTCTTGCTTGAATTTAAAGGTCCTAAACGAACTCTTTTATGGAATGTGGTCCAAATTGGACTCTTTTTAATATATCGTCGAAACAAAGCGCAAAATATGCGCGTTTAATCAGCTCGATCCGAGCTGGGGTGCATTACCCTAATTATCAGGCCATTAAGTCCCAGATACTGGGTCCGGCCGTATCGCGAAGTGATATAATATCAACGCGAAAGGACAATATGTTTGTCCGACCTTAAGTCCCAGATTCTGGGTCCGGTCGTAACGCGAATTTACTCAATCAAGGCTAACGCGAATAAACTCAATGTTTCTTCGAATAGACTTTAAATTTATATTATTTTAATAAATATTAAATTGTTTTTCCCCCCAAATTGGGTAAATGGGAAGGTCCGTAAGGGGAGATTCTCACCCAGAGGACCTGGAGCTAGGTATCTCCGGGATATTGTCCCAGAGGTAAGGATGGGAACAACGGGATAGTCGCGACACGCGACATTTACTGGGAAGGTACGGGGACCTGAGGGAGCTCGTCCTCAGGTATATTTCCCAAACGCTAAACCGGGTGCTCAGTCCGGCTTTAGCGTCACCTTGGTGGGAGTGCTCAATTCCTTCACCAAGGGTTTGGTGGCCGAGGGTGCTCAATCCCCGGACCGCTGAAATGCAATAAAATTTTTAGTACAGAGAGGGCTCTATACTGGCTCGGGATTCCCGAGCGACTGACAGCTACTGCAGCCAGACCGTCGCTTTTATCACGAACGGCCGGCTGGCGGCGCAACACCGTTGCGCGCTGCTCACGGCTCACGCGCAGTGCCTCTAGCGGCGGCGCTGCGAACCAGCTCATTTTGACGTTCGCTTTACGCGGCATCAAAGCTCCTATCGGAGCCACTTTCCAACTGTCGCGCTTATTTTTCTCCGTTGCGCGGAGTGGTCACCCGGCCGATGCACGCGCATGCAATTTTAATAAATAATATTGTATTCATATTTCATTTTTGTTTTATTTCTACACTTTTTACAGGGTCATACTTCACAAACATAGATATTTAAAAGTACTTTAAAACTATTTTTATAAAACTCCTCATAATGTAGATTTTATAATTTATAGGTTTACTAATTCAGCGCTAATGACCACAAAAACATGTTTTAAGAAGTATTCACTTTTTATGGAAAACTAAAATATCTGTTAAATACCTTAGAAAGGTAAAAAACAGACGAGCCAAGCCTTCTTTAATCCGCTGATTTTTAAACTGAATTAGATTGAAATCATGAAATTTACCAATTAACATACGTCAAAAGTGCTTCAACCTATTTTTTTCATAACCTTGCATAAAAAAGATGGGAAATCTAGTGGCGAGCCATACGTCATATCAATCATTTTGTCCTAAGTATATAAGTTGTCTTAATTATTACTATATTATATAGCATTCCGAGGACGAAGCTTCTTCTCTTAGTATTTGGTAAGTGTATTTCTCATAATTTTCTCGTATTATTTTCAGTTCAAATTACTATGTTTGTATAGAAACTTCTATTTCTTAACAAAAATATTTTCCACACAGAGTCTCGAACCCGCGATCTTGAGGTTTACAGCCAGGAACTCTTCACCTTCATCACCGACACTGTTGACATTCGAAGAATTCGATCTTTCTTTTGTTTGAATCAGCGCGTCATTTATTTACAGCATTATTTGACCTTGTGTGAAAGCAGATTTTACTATGAATTTATCACAATTTACTACAAAATATAGTCGTTTATACTGTTTTGGAAGCTTCGTCCTCGAGTTACTATAAAATATAGTAATTTTTGATACAATTTTTCTCTCCGTGTATATTGTCTTTTTTGTCTAAATGTATACACGTCATTTTCAAATTGTTGGTTTTAACAAAGTGGATCTTAAGCATTTGACATTTATGAAATGCAATGTTGTCATCTTCGTGTCAAAAAGAATAAGTAACAGACTTTCTAATAAATTAAATTTCATTATTTCATTCACCAATCCTTATCCATCACACCCACCTTCAACAAAAACCCTTTCCCCCAACCCGAAACATCGTCTGAAATCGCAAGTAAACAATAAACCAGTGCGGCAGCGAAAATAATTAAAAACATCGTAACTCCGGCTCAACTTCTCCACCACCCGAACCCTCTGTTTTACATTCGTCCGCGATCAAATTGCGCCGGCCGAAATGAAGTCTCGTCTGTTCCGCGCGACCCCGATTATTTTTTGTCGCGACATCGGCGCGCCTGCAAATACGACATGGTCTCACGAGGTCATCATGCATATTCAGCGGCGACGCAGCCGCGCGCCATCTATACCGAAAAAGAATCCAAAACGCCGCTAAAACATTAGCAGTCGTTGGAGCGGCAAAGTGGAAACGCCGCCAAAAGTCGTAGCGCGGCTGACGATCGTACAATAAAACCGCGGACCAGATAAGCGAAGAAACCGAAAAACAATGCGCGCATAAAAAGTAACCGAAGGCCCCGGGAATTAAGCGGCGCATTTTTTCCGGCCAGATTAAAATGAGCCGCGAAGCCCGCGGCTGACTTGGAAAATGTGTGCCAACGGAGACGCAAAGTTGCAATAACCGCGCGAACAATGACCGGAATATCGAGTGGGACGGCGGCCAAAATAAATTCGGCGACAAAAGGCACGGCCGGCCGCTAATTATCGCGTCCGTTTTCCGCGCGGCCGACTACTTGGCGAACCAAGTCCGGCCGATCCGCCGCGGAAAAAGCGGGTCGCGCGAAAAAAGAGCAACACGCGTTCAAAAATCGGAGTCATGAAAACGTCCATTAAAACGCAATTAACGGGCTGTCACGTCGGCTTTTGCTTTCCAATTAGGCCACTTCGACAAACCGTACGCGTTTTTTCGGCGTCCCTTTTGTCGCTCTGTTTGGTCGCTTTTTTTCGTTCGCCCGGTTTTCCCGACTCGCGCGATAATTATACACCGCGGACGAGCCTATGTTTCTGACGTGTGCCTGTAAAATCAATTATCACGCGCGCGGCTTAATTCGTTCTAAAGCGCGATCCGCTGCGCCTGACATCGCCCGACTCTATGCGCAGCAAAAACGCGAAATACGTGCGAACGATCGGCCGATCGCGTGTCCCGCCGGTTTATTGGGATGAGCGACGCATCGCGTCAAGGCGACAGGTACCCGACGATTTCACGGCCGAACGGTTTTACGGTCCGCGCGAATTGCGGCAGCCGATCGCCGGAGACACTGACCGGACGACGCGCAATAACTTTAACTCCGCTTTTATCAGCGTTACTTTATCCATGACATTTCATAAACCCTGATTTATGTGACGGCCCTGAACGACTTTGAACACTTCCCAAATCGCCCGCGGGTCGTTAACAATTTTACCGCGCCGCGATAAAATTGAATGAGGAACGTTCGGCTTTCAAACTCGGGACTTTGATTCGCGGCAATAGCCACTCGATTCTCAGCCGATCGGCTGAATTATCGGCGCATTAAATTCGCAGCTCTGTCCGCGCAAAAAATGGCAGCTCTGCTTTGCCGACCGCGAATTATCGGAGTCGCCGAAACTGCATTAATTGGCGGAGTGCTTTAATAAAGAGACTTCCTCGAAAAAGTTATCCATCACGTTAATGCAAAAACGGATAATTAAGCCGCGAGTTGCGCCGCTGCCGTTAATCGTTATTGTCGAAACGCGCATTAAACATTTATTAGCATAAAGCCAGGACGCGATGCAACTCAATTCTAGTTCGTACTATAATTCATGGACGTGCACGGCACGCAATTCAAATCTCGCGGTACACATGCGTGTGTAATTTTTAGGTTCGAATTACGCAATTTCATTTTGATATTTTAATCGCCGAAATTAATTCAAGTCATAGCGCGGGTAGATCGAATGACAAGATAAATCGATTGTACACGTCCGCATTAAACATTCAACTCGTTTATCTACTGACGTGAGCAAGTACTTTAAACCGTTATTATGCGGCATTGCGATTTTTTCAAAATGCACACCGACATTGGTTTAATGACCAAAGCGAGTTTTCCGAATTTTTTAAACATTTGAATAACACAATAGACTTTTTTGTATTTAACTGTAGAAGAATATTGTTTTCAGGATTTGGAGGTGGACAGACGCAGAACTTACAGTTTTTTTTCAGAATTATACTTCATGACTTTCAATAAACTCGCCCTGATCAGTTTATTGAAAAATACGTAAACATACTTCTATTTCAAGTCCCTAACTCCGTTGCAGCAGACTTTCCACTTGGCCTTTACTGGTTGGAATAATACAATTGTTGTAACTGCAATTACAACTACCATGATAATTATATACAAAAAACGCTTATAAATGTTAAAAACCACCATGGATGATCCCACGTTCTTAATAAATACTTTACATGCTCAATTACTCAAAATACATAATGAAGGAGAGATTTCCTTTGACGAGGAGCCAACATGAGAGGACGACGAAACGTAGCTAAAAAGTTACGCCATAGTGACACGTTGCCGAGTAAATTCGCAAAGAAACTAGCAAATGTGCGCCGCGTACATGGAATTTCATTTCCGAAATAGATCCTAGTGTTGTGCGATATAAAAGTGTACACGTATGTGTAGATAAAAACCGGCGCAAAAGGCAAGATGAAAGGGCATCGTAAACGCAATGTAAAAATTATTATTACATAAACCCGGCGTGGAAAAAACGTGCTCGGCGAGATATGGTCAGGTGAAAAAAGGTCCTCGTGCTTTCGGCAGGATAGCACGTTGCGTTTTAGGCAATATTAATATATTTAAATCCGCATGCCGGTTTAAATATAGCCGCTGTTTATCTTAGCGATCTAGTCACTTATGATTTTCGTTTTTGACGTGATTTCTAGCGAAATTGATACGTTGGCAGATACGCCGGAAATAACGCGATAAAAGTTGAAATTGTATGCGGTTGCCAACGGCGACAAATAAACAATGCATTAAAGATTTACACGATCAAACACGGCGAACTTTCTCAGCCCGAGAAACGGCACGAAATCGCGGATTATGTTCAACATGCGGATAACATGTATAAGTGCGTGCGTAAATACGTATGTTGCAAAGTACTCGACAAAGTGATCCAGCGCTGTTAAAGTCGTCGCTTGGAAAATAGCAAAGCCACTTACAGCTGGGATTCGCAGCGTGCAACTGGATACATACTTCAATCACAATTGGCGTTTACTTTCGCGAAAATCCGTCCGACGCTTCTTACGACGGATTTTAAACTCGTGTTTCTATTTTGCGAGAACATCGGCTATGTCGGACAATCGGATTTCATCGGATATTCGTTACTGATCAGCTTACTGCAATTTACTGCTGGGACTTGCAAGTTGCCCTACTTGAACACATAGCTGTCTTGGAATCTTAAATTAAATAATAACGCAGATACAAAATGCAATGATCAAATAATTACTCTCTTGTAAGCCATGGCAAACCCCCTCTTGAAATTCGCGTGAAAATATTTCGAACTTCCGAAAAATGTTTTACAACTTGTGTCGGATTTGCAAATAATCTTCTCAGCGGTAATTAGAGTCCAATTTGCAGCATCATTCTTCCGGGTACCGTTTGCACGTGGCACGACTTTTAATTCGAAATATATCGCGCGCCTGACAAAACATAATTTATACTACTTGAAAAGCACGGTGAATTATTCTTCGTTACATTTAACTTTGCAAACGCGGACTAAAGCTTTTGCATACCATTTAAACGTGGCGGTTCTTTAATTCACTGAGCTAATAAAAAAGGGACCCCGTCGTTTCGAATTCGTATTTGTATTTTGCCCCGGAATTCAATATAATATCATTTGCAGCGCTGTCTCGCCAATAACCATTTTGCAGCTAATGTATGCGCAAAGCAAAAGCCCTTTTTGCAGTCCGCGTGAATATTCTATGAGCAAAATAAAACTGTCAGATGCGAGCCCGGCTGGCTTGATACCTCAGTTGTATGACCCGGCATAATTTTTCATGAACTCTGACACACGGCAAAAAGTTCGCACGATAGAGACGTCTCATCTCGCGCCCTTTTGTTTTCATCGTGGCGAAACTTTACAAAGTGCGCTGACCATCTTGCACGAAATTTCATTCTTTGCATTTTTATCTCGCGTAGCTTAATAAATGAAACCGTACAGGTTTGAATATTTAACCCGTAAAATCCTTAAAATACTCCAATTAAATAAAACGGCACGAACTTCTTCTTTCATAAATCGAATCTTTTAAACTGAATTTTGGAATTCATGAATTCGTTAATTTCCAGTGACTTCGAAAACAATTATACTCCGGCAAATTGTTACACTTGTTATTTTTAATTTTCCCACATTCAATTTTATTCATGATCGCACAAGAAACGAGAATAAGGATTACATCGAAAGGCGCGAAAAGCGAAATAATCATAATTGCAAGAATAACATCGCTGAACACAATAACGAATGTTTGCAAGTCAGACTGCAGAATTGTTATGATTACAGTGCGAATTGCTCGGTTGCAGCGGACCTCGCGTCATCGCGCGGATGCAAATATCGCGGGATTCTTCCCGCGAGCGCGCAAAACGTAATTCCTCCTCGAAGAGTTGAAGCAATCCTTCGTGCAGTGATAAAATGTATACCTTAATTTGCAATTTAATTGGAACGAGGGGAAGCAAGCGTTTCCGCGTACGCACGCGAGGGACCGCTTTCCGAAGGATTTTATTTTTATAGTTCTGCTCCTGAGAGACGCGTTGATCTTTGCATCATGAGTACCGCCACGTCTTTAAGGATAGTCGGTAAAAGGGATTCTTAAACTTCCCTATCGGGAATCGTATTAAATGATTCGTGTAAGCCACCTCTTTCATAAGACTCAAATTAAATCCTCCCGAATCGTGCAAAGTTTATATTCCGAAAACGAGAAAAACTTTGGCTCGCGAATCGCGTAACTTGCGCGCGATATTTTACATAAGCGACTGAACATTTGTCTTCCGAAATTGGCGCTTTTCGAGTAATTATCCGGCTAGCTCAATTTACATTTAGATTTTTTTCCTGCACTGTGAAACATAACCCGATTGCTCAGAGGAAATTTTGGTCTCGCATGTTTTGCCCAATATTGTTTTTGATGATCTTTCAAACCATTCTTTTTTTTCGAAAGTACAAGTGTCATTTGATTAGAAATTTCTTAATTCATTTGCGAGAAATAGTTTGCTTAAAGAAGGTCATCATTCGGTGAGGACACCAGCGTAATAACACGACGATGTGGTTCGCACTGTTCCGATGAGTGTTAGGGAACGTGACCGTAACACGGATACAAACATGCAAGGGACAGAGAGCATAACGCCCAGGACATAACCATCACGTGGTTTAATTATACTACCACCTGTTAGGAGGCTGTGTCCGTGGGCTACCATTAACTGCCTGAGACTTTTAGTGTGTAACAATCCTTAATATCACATATGCAGTGGTTATCTTATATCACAGTGAAGGTTGAAATGAAATGGCCCATCAAATGTTACGCGACACTTTATCACGATAAAAACCAGCATGGCGATTTGTCGAAATACAATTATGCAGCGATAAGGATGATTTATACTTTTTGAGTCGTTTTGTGCATTCTTCTGGCAGCGTGAAGTGTGAAAATATGAAAACTGAACGTCGAGGAATAATGCGAGGCGGCGAAAATAATTATGAATTTGATTAATTAAACACGAACTTTCGTCGCTCATATTCTTTCTATGCTAATGGCACTTCGCAGCTTAATGCCATTGTCGCAGTAGCGTTCGCGGCAAATTGTTTCATTCGAAAATGCTGTACAATTCGTTTTAGAATTTAAATTGAATTCACGACACAAACAAACGAGAAAGTTTTTACAAGTAGGCCGTCATTCGTACATTTCCACTTGAAAAAGTTATCGGGTGAAATTGTTTGTTGGTAACGGCTTCTATGTTATATGCGATGGATAGGAAATTAATGTTTTAGTTGCAATCGTCCCAGTCTACGACACCTCCGCGCCAGTAAACCGCTAAAATAGAGTCAGTAATTTCGTTGTTATAATCCTAGTTGCAAATTTGTATATCAATTTACCGAAAAGTGATGCATTTACGACGGAGTTTTATTTAAAAAATCTTTCTCATACATTTGACTTGCCGATATTTTGCCCTCTGGTCTTTTGCACCTTCTAATCTTTTAACAGAAGTTTTTCCTGTTTTCTACAAAACAACGTCCACCTAACTAAGAAACGAAACTTTCCAACTACCAATAGCGTCGCACCAAAAGAGCGACATATTTGAATATTAAATTGGAAAAAAGTTTTAAATATTAAATTCACATTATGTATTCATAATTTTCCCCATACCTCTTATTTTATGTTTTAACAGTTCGTATACACAGGGAGAGGTCACCATGTCGTAATAACCTAAACATTCTTGTACTATTTTGCATGTTGGTAATACTGGAACCAATGTTTACGTAGCATTTTTTCGTGTTAGTTTTACATGAAAAATGTCTTTTGGCGATTTTCCTGTAAAAACATGAAAATATGTTGGCACAATAGTTACATGAATTTCATGTAATGTTCCGCCTATACTTTGGGCGGAAAGTTATATTACTTCCCTTGGGAAGAAATGAACAACTTTCCTCCCTGTTCCTGGAGCGAAAATTAAATACTTTCCTTGTACTTGATGCAAAAAGCAGTGTGTGTATCACTGGAAAAAATTATTATCTTTTCGCCCTTAGTACACAATGTACTATTTTCTCCAGTCTGTATAAAAAATGAACTGTTTCGAGTCTGCATGTCGGGCGCAAAGTGGTTCTTTTTCGCCTTCGGGCGCAAAAAGCGAAATGGGAAAAAAATGACCGAGAGGAAAATTAAGCGGGCAGAAAAAGCCTGCGGGCTACTTTTCCTTCTCTTCCCGGTAATGAAAAAACGCTCAAAAAGTTAATTTCTTATGGAAGTAAGGCAAAAAATATCGTTCGCACTTCCGGTGAAAAACCTCTTGGCACGATATATACTATTTGAGTGTCGGTAGACACAAAAAATAGTTTACCCGATTCAAATAAAAGTTTAACTGAAATACAAACAAGCAAACGACAAAGTACAGTACAAGTCCACAGTTTAACTGATTCAGATAAACCTTTACCTGATACAAATGTTAATATGTATCACTCCTTTTATGATTGCTTCAACCAATTTTTATACTTAAATATTGAGGGAGCAAAGTTGTGTATTTTCCGCCCGAGGACGGAAAATCTGATTTTGCATCTTAGGGCCTTTTCCCCACCCCTTTATTTTCTGTTCGATCATTTTCCATTGACAGGCGGAAAATTACCGAGATATAGGCATGAAAAAGGTGTGCATTTTTTGTGCAGGATGGATAAACGCAACAATTGTAGTGGGCAGGGGGAAGGTAGTGTTTCGCGTTAAATCGCAAC
>JABFPB010007871.1:0-10596 GCA_022817645.1 Ceratoteleas bidentatus | reverse complement strand
CCGTTAATCTTACGCTCACACCGTAGCCCTCAAACTCCGTGAATTTTTTACTGTGTACGTTCTTTGTCTGGATGTAATTTATAGTTGTTACAATGTTCTTTTAATCTGGTACCTAAATGAATTATTTCGCATACATAAAGCTCCTCTTTGACCGAATTATTTATACCTGCATCGGCGGCCTGGATCATTGAAACGTCATTTCCCCCATCTCCGACAGCGGCGGTCCTCTTGCCTGTATGTCGCTGAATGAGACTGACTACGTCAGCTTTCTGAGTGGGAGAACAGCGGCAACAGACCACTGCCGGCGACGCACACGCGAGTTCCAGGAATTCCTGTTCGTAGTACTGGAGGCAGACCTCGAGCGAGTCCCCGCTGATGACGAGAGCACAGTCTTGTTTCTTGCGGAAGGTGTTGAGTTCCAGATGGGCATCGGCCCGGGTGTTGACAGCCTTAAACACGTGCAGACTTTGCGTGCGCGAAACCAGTCTCGAGGATTTCGCTATGCAGGTGGCTGTCTCCAGTTTGTCTCCAGTCAGCATCCATATCTAAATAAAATGGTACAATGCAATGAGTATAAATGGATATGATAGGGTATCCGTGAAAAAATGTTATTTTTGCTCATCCCCCTAAAAGTCTCGAAAAAAAATGAATTGGCAGGAAGCATATTAATGTGTTAATTAATCAAGAGTAAATAATGTCTCCAGAAGGTTGAGTATCTCAAAAATAGAAAACTGGGACATTTACATTTTTCTGGATGTTCTTTCAATGGTAAATTTCTGAAAAAATTACGAAAAATAAGGTTTTTATATTACTTCGACTACTTCATATTGGTTGAAATTTGTTATTCAATTTGAATCTGCGGCGATTCTGTATGAAGTCGAAATGCGACGTCGAAAAACGACTTTTCAGCCTGCAAAAATGCTATAAACGAAAATTTATAGCATTTTCGCAATCAATAAAATCGCTCCAAACGCACTTGGAAATGATGTAAAAAGTGATGGGAACCAAGATTTTCGAAGTTCGAATTGCAAATGACATTTGCAATTTTTTTTCGTAAATTTTAAATAAAAACAAAAAATTACTGGAATGGTGGGTAGGAAGACTCGGTGTCGAAGCAGGACCAGCATGTCCTGCCTGACTCGTGAGATCCTTTAGCAATTCCTCCTTTTCCGTCTTACGAGCAAAGCAGAAGTCGGATATCTTGTTTTGGAACATCACCAGATGCTGAAATATAATAATTATTTTTTTAATTAAAGTACAAAATTATTCATTTTTTATTCAATTTTAATTTCACATTTTAAATCAACTTTTTTATTTCAATATAAATTTTTTATTAATTGATTTAAAAAATAGTCAAACAAAAAATTGAAAAATGATGATATTTCAATTTTTTATTGACTTCAATCAAGTCATTATTAAAAATTATTAATGATTAAAAATAAAAAACTATTATTTTTCTATTTCAATTTTAATTTCATACTTTAATTTAATTTTTTATTTACATTTTTATTTCAATTAACAATTTTATTTTCTATATTTTATTAATTGATTTTATCACTGAAATAAAAAATTGAAAAATGTAATTTTTGATGTAATTTAATTTCTTTATTGACCTCAGTCAAGTCATTATAGAACTTGGCTCCCTCCTTCAACATATTCTTCAGTTCCTTAAACGCGTCATAGGCAGAAGCGAGTTTTCGGAGCATTTCCTCACGGGAGCTTCCACTTCCGGATTGCTCGCGAGTGAACTCCTCGTGGTTGACTTGGATTTCGGATATGAGTATCTGCTGGCGCTCGGCGCTCTCGCGGACTTGTTTTTGCAACGGTCCGTAGCACTGGCCGATATTTTCGACGGTCAGATTTGGCTCGTCGATAACGCCATCTTTTGCCAGAGCAGATAGGAAGGTCGATTTCATATCGGTCGTCGCCGATTTCAGTTCACTTTCGATTGCGTCGCGTTCGGCTTTCAGAGTTTCGACCTGGAATTTTATTTTTTTTTCAGAATTTTCTCAGAAAAATTTCAGAATTTCAACCTGGATTTTGAATATTGAATAATAGTTCAATTGAAGGTGATTTAATGGAAAAATTGAAAAATTGAATGCAGTTTTATCAAAATATTGCAAAATTATTTAATATAATTGAATGCAAAAATGAATAATTAATCAATTTTCAATTAATTGATTAAAAATTAATAAATTTTCAATTAATTGATTAAAAATTAATTGATTTACATTTAACTGGAAATGTTTGATTAAAATAATGTAATAATTTACTTTTGGTGTATACATTTCGTTTTTTATACGAAATGCAACGAATAATACACTGTACGTAAGGTTTGGAAGTTGGTTTAAATAAGTATACGAAGATAACTATACTAAAACAAATATTAATCTACGATGGTAGAAAATTAATGGTAATTTTTCTGGGTATTTGAGTTGAAAACTAACATTCTCCATCAAATTGCGGAGTCGCGTAACAACGCCACTCTCCTGCACCGCCGAACCGCTGGGAATCGCTGCCCTTAACTCACTTTCCTCCATGCTGAGGATTTCCATACCTTGTCGGTTTGTGTCGAGAGTTTGTCTTACGATCTGGAAGAAAATAGCCATTTTATTTCATATTTTTATCATTTTATTTCGTATTATTTAGAAACAATCCAAATTATTATCATTACTTTTTTAAAAATATTATTTAAAAAGAAGTAATGATAGTAATAATTTGGATTGTTTCTAAATAATTCGAAATAAATTTATAAAATTTATAAAATATTATAAATTTAATAAATTTTTTAATTTATTAAATTTATAAAATTGTTTTAAGTCCATTAAAACAATTTAATAAATTTAAATGAATTTTTGCAACTCATAAAAAAGAAAAAAATTGGTTTTATCTCATTTAAATCTGAAAAATCTTTACAATCATAATTATTATTGATATTTCTTTTTTAATATTTAGACAAATTCAAATCGCATAATATTATAATAAGTAATTTTTTTTATTAAGTTGGAATTTCTTAGCACCTTATCCGCATTGACTGCATTGACAATAATTCCCCGATACTTTTGGGCATTTGCGGTGAATTGCTCTGTGAGTTTCGTACTCGGCAATCTGGTCCAACGTTCCTTAAACTGTTCCCTCAAATGATCGTCGGAATCCTTTTCCTCTTTCAACATTCTCTCAGCCTGAAAAATGAAAAAAAAATATTGTTACAATGTTTTATAAAAATAATTGAAAATAAAAATCATTTTTATAATTTTTTATTTATTCTTCCAATTATTATTTAAAAAATTGGAAAAAAAATTTTAAATAAAAATTCAGATTTTATGATTTTAATTTAATTTTAAAAAAATCGAAATGTCTTTTTAATTTTCTAATTAAAAAAGGTGTGAATACTTCTATTTTTCATTTTTTTTATTTACATTTTTATTTTGTATTTTAATTAACAAAAGTAAATGTTAATTAAAATGTTAATTATCATTATTTTAAGTTACTTCGTCAAGAATATCTTTATTCCTCTGAAACAGTTCCGGCAGTTCGTTCATCGCACTTTCCAAAGCTGCAATTCCACCCTCATTTCGAACATAGGCTGCTTTTTCCAAAAGCGACTGAGGAACCTCAGTTCCACTCGTGTCTTCGATGGCTGCTGGTAAATTCAAACTAGCTAAGACACTAAAATCAGCAAATAATATTTCAATGAATTAACATGTTCGAAATAAATAATTATGTTGTAAAAAAATTAAAATCAATTTTTTTTTATAAAAATTAAAAAAAAAATTAAAATTTAATTTTTTTATTAAAAATAAAACAAATTAAAATTAATTTCTTTAAATAAAAGTAAAAAAATTTAATTAATTTTTTAAATTAAACTTAAAAAAATGAAAAAAATATATTTAGTTAAAAATTAAATTCGTGATTGTACCTATTCAATATCTGAGTCATTTCTCTCAACTTTGCAATTTCTCCATTTACAACTTCGTTTCGTTTCATTTCGTAAGTAGACAGTGCGTGATGTACACTGACTGGAAGTAAGTCTTCGAACAAATCTGCAAAAAGTCATAAAATATTCGAAATAAACAAAAATTAAATTTAGTGAAAAAAAATCAATTAAATTGATCTTTTTTTTATTTATTTGATTAATTTGGTTTGATGAAAAATTGATTAACCTGAATAAAACCAAATAAAATTATTTTATTTAAATACAATCAAATAATATAAACATAAAATATCGTTTATAAAACATTTTTAATATTTCAACAAATAATAATTTATCTTGATTTAAACCATGATTTTTTTCTTCCATTTAAATAAATAAATCGATTCAAATTTCATTCAAATTTTTTCAATCGATTTTCGAAAAGTATTACTAGTTTTAAATGAATAATTTATTTTCAGGAAAAAATGAATAAACTGGATTGAATTTTTAACAAAAAATTTGTGTTTTTGTTAAAAAAAAATTAAAAGACCTTTGAAATTCGCGCTAAATGGCATCGTAATTGGTGTGATTTTGACAATAGCTGCTCTGCTAATTGGAGTCAATGTTTTGTAATCCGGAATCCTCTCGTGGTAAATGAAGTCGTTATCCTTTTTAATCGAAGTGTAACGGATGTGAGCCTTATTCGCGTAATCTTGGAAAAGATGAGGTTTGTTGGACTTAGTTTGAGCTGCTTTGAACATTTCTACAGCTTTCTGCAAATTACGTCAAATTAATTCTGAATTAAAATTCAGTTTTACTACTGATTAATTAGAATAATGTAGAAATAAATTTATTTAAAAATATTAATATAAAATATATATTATTAATATATTAATACCTAACTTTGAAATTAATATATAAAATTCCATTAATTTATTAATTAAGTAAATTTAAGAAAATTAAATTAATATATTAATAAATATGCAATGTTTTTATTAAATGAATTAAATCAATTCGAAAAAAAATGAAATTACTAACATCCAATCGTGCGATTTCTTCGCCAATTAATTTGTTATTTTTGCAAACTGTCGCTTGGTGCAATTCTGCCATGGCACGAAATCCGCATTGTTTTCCTGCAATCTGAAAATAATTGTCTAATTTATTAAGTTCAAAGTTCAATTGAATTATTTGTCTAAAATTGCCAATGAATTGTCTTTTTATTTTTTTTTGTTTAATGTAAAGTAATTTTTGTATATTCTTTCCCTATTTTTTCCTCAAAATTAAACTGCATTATTATTATAATTGCAAAATTAAATTAATTCATTCAAAATTATCAAAATTAAGTGTTTATTCTAAGATTTAATTTAGTTAATTTATTAACTAAATTCTTTTTTATTTTTATTCATCAATTCATCATTTTCTAAAATGTTTATTTTAGAAATTAATTATTAATTTATTAATTTATCTAAAAAATGTTTTTCCTTAAATTATTTTCGATTTTTTATTTCTTTCTTTAAATTCTAAAATGTATTTTTATAATTGTAAATTCTCCCTAATTTAATTCCCTAGTTTAGTTTCAATTAAAAAAAAAAACATTTGTACCAAAGGAACCCATTCCTTGTCCCAAAAAGCTCGGAATATCTCTCTCTGGAAAAGTTTCAGAGCATCGCCATAAAGTTCCTCAGCCTGGGCAGACAATTTGGCGATGACTTCGTCCTTCATTTGGTCGTGAATGGCTTTGTGAACAAAAATCTCCTGTGCCTGCGCGAGCATAAGAGAGGAAAGTGCCCCTAAAGTGTCTGGACTCATATCTGGAGTCGGTTCCTGCTGAATTGCCAGCATTACGTTCTCCTTCAGATAGTTGAAGATTTTCGCAGATTGCTGTTTTTAATGGAAAATAGAAATCGTCAATTTGTTCCCTGATTTATTATTAATTTAACTTATATATACACAAATATTTTATTTAAAAAAAAATTCAAGTTAAAAATAATATTTATCATACAAAATTATTTTTCAATTTTTAAAAGATTTACAATGTATAATTTTCTCATTTAATTATTGTTAAGTAAGAATTAAAAGGGAAGTTTATAAATTGCGAAAGTTTAAAAAATTGCAAACTAAATTTTTTAGTTAAACATTTTATCTGAAAACTTTTTTATAAAAAAATATTATTAAATTGTATTTAAACAAAACTAAATAATTCGAAGTTCAAACAATTTTTTTAATTTATAAGACTTTTTTTAATAATTGTTTGAGAGCATTTTTTCAAATTACAATTTTTTTAAGTTAAAATTGGTTTTAATAATTATTGAAAAAATTGTTTACGTTAAAAATGTTTTCAATAATTATTTAGTAAAAGCATTTTTTGAAAATAAATACAGAATTTAATTACTTGGAATAATTTGGCAGCCAATTTTAGACCCTCGTCACTGTCCAAATTTTGGGACGCTGCGACTGAACTTTGCAGAGCAGCGATGTTGAAAAGAACGCACATTTTCTCATAAGCCAAAGTGCTGATGGCTGAGAAATGAGATAAAAATTAATATATGTGCAATAAAATGAATATAAAAAATTTGAAATTATAAAATGTGATAGTCATGATTACAATTTTTTTTCATAATAATAATAATAAAATAATTATTTTATTTTTTTTTAGGTTATTTACAATATAATAAATAAAATTGTAAAATGGTATATTGTAATTGGATTGAAATATAATTTAGGAATAATAATTGTTCCTAAATTATATTTTTTTAGATAAAAAAATGATATTAAGAAACATTAATTTTAATGTTTCTTTTAAATTTATTTAACTAATTTAATTCATATAACTGTATAGATTCCATCGTTCAAAACAATGAAAGTACCGACGTAAATCAGTTTATTTTCGAATTAGAATTATCTTATCGCAAACTAAATTATCAGATTATGACTGCTATTTCTTGAATTATCAGTATTTTATTCAGTCAATTTTTATATGCCATTGACTTTATCGTGGTTTAATAATAGCATGCATTAGTGAACAAAATTTTACAAAATACTTAAATAAATACTTTTATCAGAATATATTGTGATACAAAAATTAAGTCAAAATAGACAATAAATGGAAAAAATTATACAACAAAACTTTACAAAATGCTTAAATAAATACTTTTATCATATATTGTGATACAAAAATTAAGTCAAAATAGACAATAAATGGAAAAAATTGCATTGCATTACTTACTCAAACTCAGCTTCCCTCCAAAAATTGTACGATCAAAAGCATCTTTCCACTTGAATGGGATCTGGAGCTCGTGAGAAGGAATTTTTTCCTCCAAGGCACATAGTTGATCATAGTAGCTGAAAGTTGTAAAAATAGACATCAATTCTGAAAATTACTGAGAATTCTGAGAATGTTTTTATTGCTATTCTGAAAATTATTACAAATTTGGAGAATTTGATTACTTAGCTGAAAATTCTGAGAAACTTATAGCTATTTTATAAATTCTCAGAATTATGAGAATTTTATTGGAACTTTTAAAATTCCTGAAAATTCTTAGAACTCTATTGGCATTCTGAAAAATTCTAAGAATTCTATTGGTACTCTCAAAATTCCTGAATGCTGAGGATTTCATTGCAATTTTGAAAATTGCTGAGAATTCTGAGACTCTCAATCAAATTCAGAAAACTCTGAAAATATTACAGCTATTCTTAAAATTCTAAGAATTTCATTGTTATTTTTAAAATTACTGATAAATCTGAGAAATATTTTCCTATTTTGAACATTTCTAAAAACAGTAAGAATTTTATTACTCTTCCAAAAATTTCCTTAAAGCTCCAAAAATTTTATTATTATTATTATTGTTACTATTATTATATTATTATTATTTTTATTTCATTGACATTAGCCTAATTTTTTGTTTTCTTCTATTAATGGCATTATTTATCTATTATTGATTTTTCCATTTTCTTCATAATGGTCTAAGTACGCAAAAAATTTCTGAGGCTTTGCTGTCATCCACTTTAACGTCGCAGTCTGTTGCAAGAATGAAATGTGTCATCGCACATTATGCTGAAATTCCATTGGACGGATTGAAGTAATAAGGATTTCAATCGTTAATCTCAGATTGGTGGTTTTCCTCTTACTAAGGTGATGTAAATATTTCATATCATTACTCTAATTTGGGAAGAATTATTTAAATACAATTATTATTACTATTTTCATTTAATAATAATAATAACAATAATTTAAAATTAGATAAAAGTAAGTACATTTTTACATAAATAAAACACCTATTTCCTTAAAGAGATTTTTTTATATTTTGAAAGTGAATGAAATGAAAAAACCTAAACGAAATCAGAAAAAAATTGTTTCAAAACATTTTTAAATATTAATTTCTTCCTCCATTTAAATGAATGAATTAAATTAACGAAAAAAAAAATAAATTGAAATTTAAATAAACATTTTTTCAAATTTCAAAAAATTCAATACCTCAAAAGACTTTGCAACACTTTTATAATTTTGCAAAATTATAAATAATGTTGCACCCCAAAAATCTCTGAAATTCGTAAAAATTCACATATTTCAACTCATTTTCTCAACGGAATGTAATTCCCCTTTTTCGTCACCAATTTCGCAAATCATCGATTCACTCCCAATCTCCAAATTTCATTCCCAAAACCGAATCCCATTTTCTCCAAAAACAATCTCCCTTTTTTTTATTTTTTTTTTCAAATTTCCGAAAATCGCCTCAATCGAATCAAAACAAACGTCCAAGTGTTCGCCTCATCGGTGACTCATACTTGTAAATAACCTCCAACGAGCTCTCGTATTTCTCGAACGCGCGCCACAGCGCATTGTTGCGCAGCTTGCCGAACTCGGCGATCTGCTCGGCGTAGTCCTGCCGGCCGTCGGCCGCGTTGTACGTCGACCGGATCACGTTCGACAGCGGCTTCACCACGTCCACGTCGGACGGCTTTTTCAGCGGAACGGCGATCAGCTCTGCCATTTTGACGTTTGCGCGGTGATTGGCCCGTTTCGAGGCGCGCGCTTCGACAACACTCCCCCCTCCCCCTCCCCTTCCCGCGAGGTGACGTAAAGTCGCAGTTGGGAAGTTATCCCTAGGGGAATAGTGGAATGGGAATCTGTGAGAAAGTGTACACTGAAAAAACTAACCTAAAAATTCGTTTTTAATGAAAAGGATTCCTTTTAAATGAAAAGGATTCCTTTTTTCTGCCAAAATGATTTCTTTTGTGCCAAAATGCTTTATTTGTTAGTTTTGGGGAGCGTCCCAAAAGGATATTTTTAACAGTGTATTTGGTGGGATTCTGGCGTGGAATATGTTCTCTTTTTTTGCTCATATAAATTCTGTATACATATGTAACTCTCTCGGAACATATCGGAGTCGGATTCCTGGAAAAGGTTTTTAAATATGTATTTGAAACGATTTTAAAATACGTATTTGAAAAGATGTTTAAATACGTATTTGAAATGGTTTTTAAATATGTATTTGAAAAGTAGTTCTGAAAAGTTTGTGAAGATGGAAAGAGTTCGATTATTGAATATTGTAACGGTCGATTAGTTGATAAGATTCAACGTCAGTTATTTAATGGATCGAACTTTTTCCACTCGGCAAAAGTTTGCTCACTGTTTTTTAAACATTTTCTTATGAGAAGAAACTGAAAGTTTACTTTGCTGAAACCGTAAAATATAAAAAGAAATATAAAAAGAAAAAAAATTTAATTATCGAAGTATATCGATAATTAAGATTATCGATATACTTCGATAAGTATAAGGAGGGAGTAAAGAATTAGGAAGTAAAGACAGTCTCAATTTTAAGAGATTGTCAATAATTCAAACAGTATTTTCTTTAATCTCTGATAAACTTTGAGAATGGTTCAAATATCTTTCTTTTCTTTTGTAAATTGTTATAGACTTTTTTTTCCGAATTTTTCAGACATTGTTGGAGGTATTCAGAGAGTTTCCGAGAATTTCAGAAATTTGTTTCTCCAATTGCGCGTCCGGAAATTATTCTTTATAAAACTTTTATATCTATAACATGTATAGATATAATTTTTCACTATAATCATTGATGTGGATAACTTTTGGAAACGCCACAAGGGATTAAAATAATATTTATCGTTCCATCGCAGTTTAACTAATGTGATTAGAAAGAAACAACAGTATAAAAAATCCCCACGTCTTCCAACAGTGGTGGCAACTTAAAGGATCTTAGGATTTCGTCTTTGTCTAATATATGAGTGGGAGGGAGAGAGAGAGAGGGATAGAGACGTTAATGTCGTGGGTTTTTGGTAAACTTTCTTAATTTTTATTTACTAGATGTCAATATTTTGTTACGGTAATGACAGCATTATATGGATTTTCGAAAAATTAGGGTGGTATTTCTAATTTTATGATTTTTCTAATAGCGATTCGAAAATTATTCGAAAAATGATAGATTTAATATGAAATTTGGCTTTTGAATTTGATATTAAAAATACGATACAAATCTGAGCCCTTATTTGACATTGAATTATATTATGAAGGATCGTATATTTAGGATGCCGCGATTAAATTAATAAGATTAATTTAATCGTGTTTTATTATTTCATCATAGTATTAATTTGATTGTTTCTTGGTATAATAAATGTGAATTTCCTATTAATTGAATACGAAAATGAAAAGAGATATTTTTTGTCAA
>JABFPB010007870.1:0-10613 GCA_022817645.1 Ceratoteleas bidentatus | reverse complement strand
CTGACTCTGTTTGGCGATCCTGCGACCCGTTTAGTCCGCGTCGTGGCGAAGGGACGAAGAGTTCGCACTTTTTCGCATCCAGCGAAAGATTAGGCTTCGTTACAGTGGCGATCCTGGTAGGATAAGGTTGCCTAGGGTCAATTGCAAAATTTAATACTCGCTACATTTTGCGGAGTCATCATTGCGCGAAATTATTCCCAAAATTGTGACATTCAAAAGGGCCGTTCAATTACTCAAAGTAAACGAGCGAAATCGGCATTAAAATCCCAATCCAGCGAGTCCTGAAAATGTTTTTCTTATCGGCAAGAAAATTCGGCTCGCGATAACGAATTCTAAAAAAAACCTAGTCGCTAAACTTTGTACCGGTGTTGTGTTTACGCGCTCTTGAGAAAGCGCGAAATAATGGTCATTATTTTGGTCCCGCTCAGCGATAATAGCTGAGACTTGAAAACTAGATAATACGAAATTACGCCTGAAATAAAGCGATATGTACGATTCACCCGAATACGCGTGTTTATTTCACTGCGCGCAACGAGTTTCTCGCGAGAATATTGAAAGTGCGCGCGCGCCACCGACCGAGCGCCGTGCCAACTAAAACCCCTCCCGCCTTGCGACGCTGGCCCGGTGCACAGTGGGAGGAAATTGCTCAATATGCGCGCATAGGACAAAAAAGCCACTTAGTTTGTATTACAACGAACAATAATAACTAATATTATCTATTTACATTATTTTTGAGTAGATAAACCATTATTCGCATTTATTTTACTTGATAAATAGCAAGAGAAATGATTTTTTACATCGAAATATACCAAAAAGCCAATTTTTCTGTAGGGTAACTTTTTTTGGCCTCCTCGAGCCTCTATGAAATTTTGCGGAAAAATTCCTCTCGAAACGAGGAATATGTGGGCTTAATTTAAGCTGCACGCCTTTGCATCCACATAAATGGGACAATTCGAAATATGTGAAAAATTGTATTTTTCACGTACCAAGCGCAATTAACTGAAAACTAAATAATATACTTAGCATCAGTTAATTGAAAACTAAATAATATTCTTAGCATCAGTCTCACGCTGCAGCGTGAGTCTGATGCTAAGAATAACATTAACGTATAACGTTCCACAAAAATAAGTTTCGACCTTTGAAAACTGTTTTTTAAGTCGATATATATCAGAAATTGTCCCAGTTGTTTACTCCGAGAAATGTACGCATCTGTATCGCTCTAAATTCCCAGAAAAAACGATCGTCCAATCACCAAACAAAATGAGAAGTATGAAGAAGCTTTGTTTACATTGCGCGTTCGTTGTTGTTTACGCTGGCATTTCAATTTCTTTTGTCGAAGTATTGATGTTTGGGATTTGAGTTTTGTAGCCGAGTTAATTTTCGTTTTCTTTTTTAAACAATATTAATTTGAGCTTAACTTAAGTGCGAAACATCCGACAAATTACTTTGACAAAGCTAATGCCGTTTGGCGTAACGTTTGAAAATTGGCATTTCGCGGAAATATCAAACGGGCATTTTCGGCTTTTTGAGCGTTTACGTTCCATCGCGTTTAGTTCTTTTTAGGCTTCGTTTGTTTTCGTGTTTACCTTTTGGGTTTTAATGCCGGAGTGAACAAAATTGAAATAATCTGTTGTCCCGCGAACGGAATTAAGCCCGATTTTTCTTCGAATCTCTTTTGCAACTTCTGCCTAATTTAAAGCGAAATTGCGTGTGGAATTGCGGGCGGATTTCGGACAGCGCCTTTTTCAGGTTTTCGTGTCCCTTGCGATTCGGAATTTCGCGTGACAGGTGCGAGCGAGATTAGCGGCGGGCGGCCATTTTTCGGTACAGCGACAATCAAGCGACAGTGTTGGAATTGTGGACATCAATGTTTACCTTGCGACGTTTAATTTTTTTTGGGTGCTGCCATAGTTTCTCGTTTATTTTGTTTTTTAATTTGTCGATTACTTTTTTTTGAGTACGAAATATTTTCGGGCCGCGAATCTTACGTAGACGGTACCCAGCATTAAATCAAGCGTTATTTGTGCGTCACTGGCGGCGTTTTGGGGCATTAGCTGACGTATTTGTGCAGGTTTGTAGTGTGCTAATCCACATATTACATTATAAAAATTTGAGGCATTAAAGTCCGCGTAATTACGTGCAGTAGCTTTTGCTTTCTTTCTCGTTCCATTAACGCGAAATTATGGCGACTGGGGGCGACAAATTGAAACTCAAGACTCACGGTGGGGAGAAGACCCCGGCAGAGGTAACCGGTGAATATTTCAACGAATGGCTGAAATCGTTCAACGAGGAGGGCCTTCGCGCGGAATGCGAATCTCGCGGTTTGAAAACCACGGGCATTCTCCCTACGCTCCGAGTGCGCCTGCGCAAACATTTTATGACCATCCATCGGCTACCCGATCCGGTTTACGAGAAATTAGTAGCGTTAGGGTTAGATCCGAAGGCGATTCATCAGAGCATCGATGAATTGAGCGAGGATGAGGAATTGGAGGACGCGCTCGACGATCCTCGCGAACAAAAGGGTTCCGGCACAAATTTGACTGAATTGCGTACCATTATTCAGGAAGAATTAGCGCGAGCTTTAGCTCAATTAGGCGTAGGTCTCGCGACGAGTCCGGTCAACCCTTTCAATCCGTTAATGCGACAAAACGCACGAGACGAAAGCAACCCTTCACCGGCTAATGTGTCTCTCGGCACAATTCCGAGAAGTAAATCCAATCCACTGCCTCCACCTATAACGGGGTTAGCTACGGTCCCGGAAGACCTGGATTTAACGCTCCGTTCCGCAACACCCTTGATAGTCCGCCTGAGTAGTATGGAGTCACGCTCGAATCTGCTGTTTGTCCAGTTGGAGGCAGCCCATCATCCGATTACCGCGTTAGTCGACTCGGGAGCTTCTCGGACCTTCATCGGTCCGAAAGTGGGTCGACTATGCCAAATGTCGCAATTCCCGTCTCGGCCGAGCGCTACGCGCGCGCGTATTGCGAACGGTCAGATTGAAGCCTGCGAAGTCGAGTTCGTGATTCCGATTACGATTCAGGCCCAAACTCGAGAAATAGCGGCTTGCGTGTTACCATCCATGCCTTTAGCTTGCGTAATTGGACTCGACGTTTTGAAGGAATTTGCTTTCCTGATAAATTTCGCTTCCCTTTCGTGGCGACTCGGAGCTGACAGCGACACCGAAGAATACCCTTGCTGCCCCTCGAGTAGACCAACCAATTCGGATTTAGAATACATCGACGTTTGGGTGGACGGCCGTTGCCTTCGCAACGGCACGTCTGAAGCGCAAGCCGGGTTGGGCGAATATTTTCGAACAACACGCGGGTAACATCTCGCTACCCTTGTCGGGCAAACAGACGAATAATCGCGTGGAAATAGACGCCGTAATCAAAGCTGCGGAACAGGCGAAACGATTTGGAATGACGAAGATCCGGATCTTCACGGATTCGCGGTATGTTGCCGACGCGTTTAATTCATGGCAAATTAGATGGGGCGAGAATGACTGAAAATACGCGAAACGTAAAGATATCTCGAATCAGGAAGATTGGCAACGCTTGAGACAGGCTTCGGAAACGCGGGACCACGTTCGCAGTCCCGCGTTAGACTCCGGAAACAAGAAGGCCGATCGGCTAGCGCGCGAGGGTGCGGAAAGGGGATTGTTCCAGAGCGATGAGGCGTTTCTGGCAGACGAATCCCGTTCGGGACTACAGCCCCTTACCGCCCCCCCAACGCCAACAGCTAGAACGGCTTATTCGCGAAGAGGTAGCCCCAATCCCCACCACGTTACCGACGAATTCTCGTCTGGAACATCGGATAGACGTTCAGAGACACGCTCCGATTAAGCAACCTTTTCGCCGTGTCGCTCCAAAGGTGTACGAAGCCATTTGCGCAGAAATAGACGCCATGCTCAAGTTGGGTGTCACTGAGCCATCCAATAGTCCCTGGTCGTTTCCGATCGTAACGGTTCGTAACCCTAATGGAAAATATCGCTTTTGTATTGATTTTCGTGAGGTTAACAGGGTATCGAAGAAAGTTGCTTATCCTCTCCCAACGATGGACAGCATCCTGGATCAGTTGCGAAATGCCCGTTATGTCTCGGCGATTGACCTGACGCAGGCTTAATTTCAAGTACCCCTGTCGCCAGAGAGTCGAGAGATCACGGCTTTCTCTGTTCCAGGAAAGGGCTTGTTCCATTTTTGCTCTATGCCGTTCAGGTTAACCGAAGTCCCAGCTACCTTCCAGAGACTGGTCGCTGGAGTCCTCGGCCAGGAGCTGTCAGGAAAGGCTTTCGCTTATCTGGACGACATAGTCGTGATCGGGAGGACTTTCGCAGAACATCTAGAATCTTTGCGCTGTGTCTTACGAAAATTTCATAACGCTAACTTAGACCTAAACATCGAAAAGAATCACTTTTGTTGGGAAACGGTGAAATACCTGGGATTTGTGATAAGCCCCTCAGGGTTGCAGGAGACGCGGAGAAGGCGCAGCCTGTGGTCGACTACCCCCATCCCGCTAACGTCAAACAATTGCGCCGCTAGTACCTACCGGAACTAGTCACGAGGGCGGAGCCATTGACGCGACTTCTTCGGAAGGAGATGTCCTGGGTCTGGGGAGATGAGCAGATAGCTGCTTTCGCAAATGTCAAACTGGCTTTGTCTTTCGCTCCTGTCATGTCTTACCCTGATTTCGCTTTGTCCTTTACCCGTCAGACTAACTCCAGCGACGTGGGCCTGAGAGCCGTCTTGAACCAGGGGTCTGATAAATAGCATCGCGTGATAGGTTTAGCTAGTCGTAGCCTGACGGAAAGTGAGCGCACTCGTGAACGGAACGAGAATGTTTGGCTGTCGTCTGGGCGATAAACAAGTTTCGCGCCTATTTGGAATCCCGCTCTTTTACTCTAGCCATAGACGACACGACTGTCCGCTGGTTGCTGAGACAACTGAAGGAGGCAACCGGGCGTTTAGCCCGGTGGGCCATTCAGATCCAGGACTATGACTTCGAGTTGGTACGGCGCGAAAATATCTCGATTCGAGTTCCCGAAGCTCTCGCTCACGCTCCCGTCGCCGAGCCTGATCCAGACGAAGTCTTGATCCACCTGTTTACCCTGGCAACTCTCGAAGAAACGCAAGATGAGTGGTTTCGCCAACGTTACGTCCAACTTAAGTCTCGCGCCGCCCAAAATCCCGACTGGGCCATAGAGGGGAAACGGCTATACTTCCGGCGTCCCAACCTTATGGTGGACGCGGTGGTACCTGACCTCGATGAGTGGAAGCTGGTGGTCCAACGAGAATCCAGGGTAAAAGTCCTGTCCGAATGTCATGACAGCCCTCATGCTGGGCATCTCGGAACGGAGAAGACCGTTCGGCGCGTAACGTCTCGATACTATTGGCCGGGTTTATTTCGCGATGTAGCGCAGTATGTTGCGAAATATGCCAACGGACTAAGATAGAGCAGCAGAACCCACTCGGTCTTATTGCTGGACGTCGAGTAGATCGACCTTGGTTGATCATAGCGGCTGATCCAGGGACCGTTGCCGACCAGTCGTGCGGGATACTCATATCTTCTGGTGATTCAAGATTTGTTCACCAAATGGATCGTGTGTGTCCCATTACGACGGGCGACGGGACCTAAGATCGCAGCTGCCTTCGAGGACGTGGTGATAAACCGATGGGGCACGCCAATATCGTTACTGACATACAACGGGACAGAATTTGTCAACGCAACTATCACCACCCTAGCCGTTCGGACCGGAATGACGCACGTCAGTACCCCGCCCTATGATCCTCAGGCGAATCCCGTCGAGCGTGTCAACCGAGCTCTAAAATCCATGATTGTTGCTTTCGTGAAGGGCAGTCATCGAGATTGGGATCAACACCTCTCGGAATTTCGTTTCGCTTAAAATACCGCATTCTATAGTTCATTAGGCACCTCTCCCGCGTTTCTAAATCTCGGTTGCGATCCGCCAATGGCCCAAGACTCGCGAGCCAATGCCGGGATGCCTGACATCGAACCCCGCCCGGCAAATCCCGAACCGTGGGCCGAACGAATGCGAAAGATGGAAGCATTGCGGAAAGTAGTAGCCAGTAATGCGAGAATGCGCCAAGCTCACTACTATAACTTACGCCGAAGGCCGCCCCGTTTTAGCGTCGGAGATTTGATATTAGCTCGTAACCGGGTATTATCCTCGGGGGCAAAATATTTCGCCGCGAAATTACCACCCCGATACGACGGACCGCCTAGAGTATCCATTAGTGACCTGAAACCCTACCATCCCCGCTGACCATATCCTCCCTTTCAGATTTCAGGCTTTGACATGACTTCGGAGAAACTCACGCTGACCGAGTGGTGGTCACTAGTGCCAACATTAACCGCCTGGTTCCACCGCGGCACGCCTCCCGGCCCTCCACAAGAGGTCGAGATTCCCGTCTCGCTGAACCACCTATCCTCCGAAGATTGAGAAGTCTAGGTAACCAGCGCGTTTATGCCGGGGCCGTCCACTCCTGCTCGACCGGTTTCGCCCGTGGAGCCCTCACCGGCACTCGATCCCGCTGCCAACCCCGACAGGGGAGACCTGAGAGGAGACCGCAGCACCGACGGTTCTACGTCGGACGACACCCAACTTGCGCTGAGCGACTCGAGGGCCTCATCCGTCCCGAGAACCCCTTCTTTCACTTGAGAGTCTGAGGTGACGTCACTCGTCGGATTGTTTGACACCCCTTCACCCGGACCCTCCACTGCAGCCGGATCTCGCGCCTCGTCTCCCGACAGCTCCTCCACGGACCCACAAACCGACGCCGAATTCTTTGCCAGTTTGTTCGGGACCTCCCCACCGGTTCGCCCTACCTCGCCACCGTTGCTTCCGTCTTCGGACAACCCGGAGCACCCAACGGTCAACCCGCTGATCTTCCGAGGGCTTGGGGGCCGGAAGCAGGCGATTCAGGACCGCGTCGATTCGGACAGAGTCGAGTCCCGGCCCGCTACCCTTTCGCCAATCTGCCCTACCTGCGGCCAACAGCTGCCGAGTCTTGGTAGTCCCCCACCCACGGTGGAGGGCCCTGAACCGTTGACCGAACTAGCACCAAAGCGCCCATCCCCACCTCTCAGGTCGCTGGACACTTCAAGCGCTCACATCCCACGTTCTCCGTTACCGCCTAGTCTGAGACCGCGTCCGCCATCTTCCGCACGTCGGCCGAGAGAAACGGCTGCTCAAATCGCCGCCCGGATCCGAGAAGCAGCCTAAGTACCTGCCCGAACCGCCGCACGCGCCGTTGGGGATTCTGCGGAACGTGCGGAACCTTCATTTAACCAAACGAGGGTGGATCGAGCGAGGGGCTCCTCTTCGGCATCCCGCCCGAGCGCCGTATTCCGCTCTGCCGCAATGGCCGCCTCTCTGTCGCACCTGGCGATCGCGTTGGCCGCCGGAATGGACCTGGACGTGGACGGGCCACCCGATCGCCAGATGCCACCCATTGACGGCTGCTTCCTTTGTCGCCAGCGGGGCCATTCCATGCGGAATTGTCCCCTTCGCGACAACCCACCTACCCAGGTGTGCGCGCGCTGCGGTAGGCCGGGTACGGGTTATTCGTGCCTCAAAGCGGGCCAACAATGGCACCGCTTCATGGACCTCTGATTCGCTTCCCGTCACGCTCGCCCACCTTGCGATTCCAGCGCCCCAGAAGCATCTCCGTCTAGCCCATTCAAGGGCCTTATTGTGATTGTCGCGGCATCCAGGATAACCGATTCCTGGATGACTATTGACATGAATGACTATTCGCCTATCATCTATATTCTGACTTGTACCGGGAGTTCTACTTAACATGTCTGCCACTACGTTCTCGCTACCGTCACAATGTTTTATTTCTGTGTTATAATCTTTTATAGTGAGGATCCACCTTGTAAGACGGGCACTAGTTAGTTTACAAGAGTGTAAGAAAGTTAATGCTTTATGATCCGTGTGGATAATGGTTTTAGCCCCGAAAAGGCAGGTTCGGAATTTCTGAAGTGCCCAAACTATCGCTAGGAGCTCCTTCTCTGTAGTGGTATAGTTTAATTCTGGCCCTTGAGGGTGCGGCTAGCAAAGTATAGCACTTTGTCAGCCCCCTCTGGGCCTTTTTGGTACAAGACCGCTCCAAGAGCCA
This sequence comes from Ceratoteleas bidentatus, assembly GCA_022817645.1. NCBI lineage: Eukaryota > Metazoa > Arthropoda > Insecta > Hymenoptera > Scelionidae > Ceratoteleas > Ceratoteleas bidentatus. The sequence goes on along the minus strand of JABFPB010007870.1, from coordinate 2,475 downwards.
CGTCACTCGCGTCTGTCGAAAGGTGAAAGCTTGGGGGTCAGGATAGTGTAGAACAAAGTCTTCTAGAAATATGCTCTTTGCGTGTTCAAAGGCCCGTTGCCTTTCAGGTGTCCAGGAAAATTTGACACCTTTTTTATTAAATCTACCAAAGGAACGATTTCGTGGGCGTGACGCATGGAAAATTTTGAATAGTAATTAGGGTGCCCAGAAATCCGCGCATTTGTTTAACGTTTTTAGGCTGAGGAAAATCTCTGATGGCCTGTATTTTGTCTGGATCGGGCTTCAGCCCTTCACAAGCTAAAATGTGACCCAAAAACTTTGTCTCAGTCTTAGAAAATTCACATATCTCAAATTTGAACGTTATATTGTGGTTGGCCGCTGCCTTGAAAATCTGTCCTAAGTGTTTTATGTACTCTTCATAACTACTTGTAACTATTAAAATGTCAACGAATTGAAGCGTAAAATTATAGGAGTCTCACGAAGCAAAATCTAGTGCCCTAACGAGTGCCGCTGTACTAGTTTTGAGGCCAAATGGAACCATCTTAAATTCATAACATTTGCCTTGGTGCAAGAATGCAATCTACTTCCTTGACATGGAGCGGCACTTGCCAAAAACTACTCGTCATGTCTAAATTACTCATGTATCTTACATTCTGGCACTTCTGGTATAAGATGTCGGTGGGTTCCATCGTCTCTAAGTCCTCCACCATTACTTCGTTTAATTTTCGCGGGTCTAGACACAGACGTACCTCACCCGTTTTTTTTTATTACTGGTACGAGCGGATTAATATACGCGCTATCTGATCGCTGTATGACATCGAGAGCCAACATCCGCTCAACCTCCTCGTTCACGCTTTCTCTGTGCTTCACTGGGACAGGATAAACCCGCGTGTTAAATGGAGAGTTGTCTTTGAGAAGTAATTTGTGTTCATAACAGTTAACTCGTCCCGGAGCAGAGCTAAAAATTTGTCCATATTTGGATACTAATTGATTAAATTTATTCCTCTGTTCTTCCGATATAGTTTTAATTTCATTGATTTTGTCATTGATTTCGGGTTCTGTCATTCCTTTATCGTCCTCCTCTTCCTGTGAGTCTTCCTCCTCCCGTTTGTCTTTTATTATTTTAATACTTTTATTTAGAGTGGCCTCCACTTCATGGATTAGCTCAACTCTTTAATCCCCACCAGCAATCAGTTCTGTTTTATTTGATTCGAGGTCAGTTTTACCTTTCAAATCATGTAATAAATCTACACCCAAGATACACTCACAGTCCAGGTTGGGAACTACAACAAAGGAATGACTGTGTCGAAAATCTTCGACTTTTAATTCGGCGTAAATTTGTTTGTTTATTCTTACTGGTCTACTCCCAGTGCTTCAGAGACTGTCATGCCTACTATGGGGAGTGTTGGACACAGTTTAAAATTTTTGAAATTGTCTCGGAAAATCTTGTCCGAAATGCACGTAATCTCGCTACCGGTGTCTAATAACGCGATTAAAGGAATGGACTATAAGTTTATTTTTACATAAGGAGACTTCACACCTTGTGAGCAAAAGGAGGATTTTCCCTTTCAATTTGTTTATTATGATTTTGTTAAACAATTATTCGCCTGCCCCGCGTTGGACGCCAATTGAAACCTTCGGCTTTTTGCAACCCGGCCGCCGAAGTTCAATAAAAAGTTATTTGTTTATTGTTTATAACAGTTGTAATTGTTTGTAATCATTATAAGTGCCTTCAGTGGGCTCAGGACTATCCAGATACAAAATATGGTTTTTATTTGTTTATAACAATTGGAAATTGTTTATAACAATTGGGAGTACCATCAGTGAGGGTTACCCAGTTATGAAATTAGGTTTTTATTTGTTTATAACAATTGGGAGTACCATCAGTGAGCTGAGGGCTACCCAGTTATGAAATTTGGTTATTTGTTTATAACAATTGGAATTTTTTATAACAATTGTTAACATAGTTAGTGAGCTGAAGGCTACCCAAATATGATTTTTAAATTTTGGAATAATTGGATGTTGTTTATAACAATTTATTGTTGTCTGTACTGGGGGATTCGTTTAGCCCATAATCATCGGCCATTTGCAGCCTAGGCATTTACAACAAATACCAGCCCAAAGACAATCTTGAAATGCTGTTGGTTTACAAGATAACTTATTTGTTTATATATCCTCAGTTCTTGACCATTTGGATCTAGTGTCATTATAGAATATTCCAGAATCTACTCCTCTTCTTTTTTTCTTGAGCCAAATTACTTGTTAACGATTGTTATATAGGTTATTTTCTGGTTAATTTATACTGGTTAATAATATTTCTTTGTTAATAATGAAATTTGTATAAGAGTTGAGTATACATAAATAAAAGTACTTGTATGGATTAGTTTAAATAATTTGATTAATGTTGCATTGTCGCACTTTCCTTTTCTCACTCACTTATCATTTTTTTGTGGTTTTTCATCATTTTTGTTCACA
>JABFPB010007869.1:0-10613 GCA_022817645.1 Ceratoteleas bidentatus | reverse complement strand
ATTATGCATAAGTTTAATTACTTCATGAACAGAACACAAATGTTCTGAGAGTTCAAATGTTGTCTACAGAAGGTCACATTAACGTTTTGTAGACGTTGTGATTTTCTAAACGTTAATTTTTCATCAATTAAGATGGTGTAGCAGTCAAATTAGTAATTAAATAGTAAAATATTTTACATATACATTGGAATATTTCTTTTATTCAACCTCTTAACAATATGTTTTCTTTATAGTAACGTATTCTACTAAGCTTTCTCTATAATATATCAGTTTTTCGACAATATCTTAATACTTTGTGTGGTATATTTTTTGATAAAAGTAGTCTACAACCTACCATACACCATAACAGCCTATGTAAAGTAGTTTCTTACGAGGCTTACTTTGAAGTCATTTTTCTTGAAAATTAGGCCCGTAAGCTCTAATTTTTATTACAGTTTCGGAAGGCATATGATTCAAAGAATTAGTTTTTATTAAAATAAACAAATTAAATTAAAATAAACAAATTTCCAAATGAGATATTCCTAATTAACCAAGTAAATAAACAATCCATTCAATTATTTTCAACCTAGTATAATATTTGGTATGTTTTGTATGCATAAAAGCATGGTAACGGATTTGTATGATATATTTTATAACTCAATTTGCAATACTTCAAATTATTGTTCAATTGACCTATGTTATACTTAGTATATTACATTTTTTATAAGTTATATTCACTCTCAATATAAATTATGTACTTTCAATTTTGACTATTCATTTCAAAACAATGTACTTCTGTTCATATTCAAAATAACTCAGCGACCATATATATTTCATAATCTTTATGATTTTTCAAACGACACTGTTTTTATTATTGCATGAGTATGACTAATGCATTTTATCTACCATTCCTTTCCCCTAATTTTTTTGGTGATAAAGATAGTTTTCTAGATTTTAGAGGTTTAATAATTTGCATTTGTTACAAAATGATAGGGGTGATATTTTGGCTTGACATATCATCTTAAGAGGAGGACAAACTCGATTGTCAACTCCATATATGTCGGTAATGTAGAAATGTCCTTTTTCGCTGAATTTGTCTGTTTTTTATTTGTCTGTCTTTATTTATGAGAAGTCCGTAGTTTGTTAACGTTCATAGATTATGGTTGTTCTATATCAGCGTATTCTGTCACTTAATTTTTGAGATTAATGTGAACAAAAATGCGAGGCGTTTGCGTATGTTTTGCCCTCCACTTCGAATTTTTGTTCACATTAATCTCAAAAATGAAGTGACAGAATGATCTGATAATGAACAACCATGATCTATGAACGTTAACAAACCACGGACTTCTCATAAACAAAGACAGACAAATAAAAAACAGACAAATTCAGCGAAAAGGGACATTTCTACATTACCGACATATATGGAGTTGACAATCGAATTTGTCCTCCTCTTAAGTGTGCACTATTCACTTTCAAATGATGTTGAACAAATAGTGTTCAAGTAGTCACAAAGTTTGGTAATGAATTTATATAGGGCGTATTGCAGCTGGCAGCAGGACGACTCAACTAAGGACCGAAACAGAGCAACGTTGGCTGAATTCAACACTACGATAGGTGACCGAATGAGAACTTTTGGAGACTTTATTAAAGACATTTGAAGACATCTCCTTAACGTCGACACTGAACAAGCTGATGAAAATTTAGTATGTTTTTATCAAACTACAATTAACTGATTGCTAAAATTAAAAAAACTCGTTAACCAGGCTATGTCATGAGAAATTGTAAACGAATTTGGATATTTTTGCATAGTTCAGTATAATTCTGTACAAACATTTCAAAATTTATTTATCAATATTTCATCAAGCTCATCAGATACGATTTTCGTCATCAGACATTGCCAAAAATTACTTTAATTAAATCCCAGACATTCTCCCATTTGTGCAGACGAGCGCTCTGAGCCAGAGCGTCAGACCAGCTTCTTTATAAATTTTAAAAAATATTATATTTATTTGAAATGACTCAAACTCTATCGCTAATCATTAGGAAATTCAATGCTTTTTTAACTTCATACTATATATGTATTAACTAAATGGATATATCTGATTTCCGTCTGAAGCTATTAATAAAATTATTTATAAAAACAGAGCATTTTTAATTAATTTAATTAATTCTAACATTTTGACATTTTTTCTCAATTAAAAAAATCTGTGCTTCTATAGAGAAATTCGTTGAATATTCGGCTGTATCACTGAGAGAAATGAGTGGCCTGTACGGTCACAATTGTGTTGAAAATCGCCACAATCGATGGTTAAAAACAGGACGACTATTGCCCATAGTAAGAATTACCATTTGAGTGGTTGATGTCACCATTTCAGTGACAGATGGCGCCACGCTGAGAGTTTCAAATGACAAATTGTGGCAATATTCACCACACTTCAGTTTCCAGAACATAATAGTAATACGGGCACTACTATTTCCCTCAGTGAAATATTGAATATTGAATTGTGCAATTGTGACATCGGATTCGTTTTTGCGATCCAAAAAACATAGAATAGCATTGCAAGTAAGCCGAAAACATTATTGTTTTCGATTATTCAAATTGCGCGCTAAAACGATAGATTGAATGTGACTGACTCCCGTGCGCTTAAGAAGAAAAAATCCGTGCGCTTATAGAGAGCGTGCGCTTAACAAAATTGCGCTTAAGGAGAGTCGAATGTACTGCCAAACTGTTGTCATACTTGTTGCCAAACTGTTGCCAGACTGCTGCCAGATTCTTTTTCTACGCGCACGGGGAGAAAAAATGCCATTGAACTAACCTCAAACTCGCAGTTGAAGCTTGAATGTTGAAACAAAAGCGAATGCTGTTAAGTCAAACACGAATGCTTTTGAGCCAATGGCATTCGCTGTTTTTTCAACAGCGAACGCTGTTGAATCAACTGTTTATGCTTCTACTGCAAGTTTGCGGTTGATTCAATGGCACTTTTTCTCCCCGTGCGGGATTGCAGTATTCAAAACAGGTCAATTCCAGACAATGTTAATCTTAAAACTTACTACACTCAACTGCCGGGAGTCTGCAGTCTCTTGGGGCACTCCTTCAAGTGCACCATCCTATTAATTACTTGGCATCTCTCCGAACAGTAAAAGACCGTTCCACACGGACAAGGTCGACCTGCAGGCTGGTGACAGACGTTACACTTCTTGGACGATTCATCATTCAGATCCGGCATATTTCGCAACTGATTTGGCTCTTGCGAATAACCGCCGTGTTCTTTATTACTTTGTACATTCATTGAAAATGTAGGTGAAATGGAATCGTCGCCTCTTGACACCGATCTTCCAGAATTGCTTCCAATATCTATATCATCACGCATCAGCTCCTGTTGCAGAACTACAATTTTAGGAAACGTGGCCGGTATTCTCGTCGGAGGAGTACTCGTAGATCCATTCCCAGATGCCTGATCAGAAGAAACATTTGATGAACTCATAGAATGTTGCGGGGTATTGCCTCCTGTTCCAGAAATACTCGATGAATTCATAGAATATTGCGGGGTACCAGAAATACTCGATGAATTCGTAGAATATTGCGGGATATTGGCTCCTGTTCCAGAAATACTCGACATCCCTCCGTTCCCGCTGGAAACTGGCGGGGTATTGGCTCCTATACCAGAAATACTCGATGAATATTGCGGGATATTGGCTCCTGTTCCAGAAATACTTGATATCCTTCCGTTGCCGCTAGAAACTGGCGGGGTATTGGCTCCTGTTCCACAAATACTCGACATCCCTCCGGTACCACTGGAACCTAGCGGTGGAGTTATTATTCCTTCCGTGAGTCCAGGTATGAGCGGTATGCTCACTGTAGCTGAATTAGGAAGGTGAACGACTTTTGAATAATGACCAGATGGTCTTGTAATCTCCTCATAACTTGGTGGTGGTATTTGTGGCACACTGTCGTTCGTTGCAAACGTGTCACGTGGCTGTGTAGGTTGTTCAGTCGCCAAACAGGTCGCCAAAGCTTCCTCCATCAGTCTTTTTTTCGTACGATACTTCTTTCTGGGTTTTTGTTCGTAAGGTTTTCTGCCTACCGAAGCTTGTGGATAAGGAGCTGGTACAAAACCTGGTGCTTCGCTTTGTTGAGTCGGAACGAACATCACGGGTGGTTCATTCGGTGGGAAAACATATGGCTGGGGAAAGTTCTGCGGGGCGAAGTTGACATCAGCGTCAGGATTTGAGCTCATTACATTGTCCACAACAGGCTGACCACTATTGAATGGATTTGGTTGCAACTGGTTAGGAGAATTGCTCAGGGAAGATGGTCTGGGTATTGTCATCGGCTGAGGCTGGCTCATTTGGACATTTGTTTGTAGAACAGTGTTCCTTCGTCGATGATCTCGCAATGGTTGCGGTGGATTTGGTAAATAGACCATCGGCGGAATCATTCCACCCTGAATGTTAGGGTTACCGTAACCACTAAGAGGAGATCCTGCAGCATGGTTTAGGTTAGGCTGAGTATAGATGTTTGGACTATGTAGGTTTGGCTGAGGTCCTGTAGGGTGGCTTACGTTAGGTTGAGCATAGATGTTTGGACTGAATAGATTTGGTTGAGATCCTGAAGCGTGGGTTACGTTAGGTTGATCATAGATGTTTGGATTGAGGAGGTTTGGTTGAGGTCCTTGGTTTACGTTAGTTTGAGCATAGATGTTTGAATTGGGTAGGTTTGGTTGAAGTCCTTGGTTTACGTTAGGTTGAGCATAGATGTTTGGATTGGGTAGGTTCGGTTGAAACTGACTAGACATCAGGTTTGGAATGCGTGGATATTGCAGCTGGTGTTGGTTTCCCTCGTTGCTCTTGTAGGCATTTCGTTGCAATTGTTTATTACTTATATTACTATAGTTCTGCCTTTGCTGTTGGTTATTTTTGTCGAAATACACAACAGAAGGAATTGTAGATTGACTATTTATCTCGTGACTATTAGAATTTGCCGTTGGCAAAAAACTTGTGTGATAGTGGGAAGGGTTCATTGATGCGGGAGGCGGATTAATATTTTTGTGACTGCTAGAACGAGCACTGAGCACATTTGGATTCTGGACAGGGTTCATTGCTGCATGTGGCGTATTAACAGTTTTGTGACCGCAAGAACGAGCATTGTGCACATTTGTATTCTGGTTCTGGATAGGGTTGACTGCTGCGAGTGGCGGATTAACACTTTTGTGGCTGTAAGAACGAGCATTGTGCACATTTGGATTCATCTGGCCAAAGTTATTCATCATCGGAGGAGGCCGGTGATGGATGGTGTAATGTGCATTTTGACTTGGTGGTAGAGATTGCGGGTTACTGTCGTGATTAGGAATGTATCTTGGATGCATTGCACTGGGTAACCTCTCATTCAAATTAGGGATGTGTACAGGAGAATCCGGATCAAATGCCCATCTTTCTTGTTGTACTTGGTGCGCCATGGGCATTTGTTGTCTACACGGACTGCTTGACCCATCAATACTGCTTGGCGAACTTGTATTTTCGATATTGGAATTCTGCGGCAGTTGTTGGTTTACTGTAGATTGTTGAATGTTGTCTGGAATCTGAGTCGATGTTGTAGCTGTAGGTTCATTGGTTGTGGTTGGCATATTGTGGGTTGCGGCTAACATTTTTCGTTCACGAGCAGTTAGTATTGTGTTTATTAAACGTGTCAGGTTATCCAAATTAAAAAATTGTCCCAAGTTACTTTCCGGATCTGCCAATAGCTTTTTCATAACCACGTCGTTCAGCCTTTTAGCCAGAACATATGAATCATTTAATCTGGAACTGTCCAATACGCTCGATCCACTAACATTTGCAATCTGGGGATTGGTGGCAGCAGTCGTTTCAGATGGATTCAATGCTGTTCGACGTCTCGTAGACGGATGTATAATAACAGGAGATGCAGCACTTGGTGGAATGGAAGATGAAGTTGGTAACTGATCACTGTTGTCAGGGTTGGTGTCAGAATTACCGCCCTGAATATCCGAAGCTTCGCTCAATTGATTAACAGTGTCTGTTACCTCAACATTTGTTGCTCTGGGCTCTTCAGCTCTCATATGCGCATCAGCTTTGGCAAAAGCAACGTCCGATACCTTTCTGTAATATGACAGCAAGGTTTCAAAATCACTCAATGTATAAACGTGGGAAGTTTTTTCGCTGATAGATCGCACGATGTTGAACAAGATTTCAGTTCTTCTGAGAGAAGGATGTACGGCTGTGTATTCGTCTACAAGAGTGGTCAGCTTCATGTACATGAAGTATATCGCCCAAACGTCAGTGATGTTTTGGTTTAAGGAATTGTCCCTTTTATTCGTGTACACATCCCAGAGTTTAGGAAACAATGAACAAATGTCATTCAGTATTACTTGGGATTCACGTTGCGGAAGAATTTCGGGGAAACTGTCGCCCGTCGACGATATTGTATTATCTGCAGCGTTCGTATTAGAATCCTGCATCGCTGTTTCTTCAAGTACTTCATTCTGGCCTGACGATGAATCCTTATTATTAAGTTCACTTGTAGTAGTAACAGCTTCTGATTCTTGAGCTTCGGGAACAGGCACATCGGTATTTTCTGAATCCATCTGCGCCATTGTAGAAGGTAACAGTTGAGAATTTTCAAAGTCATCAATAACCTCTATTTTTACCTCTTGGGTTATTTCACACTCATCTGAATCCGTTAGTTCTTCCATATCTGAATCAATTGGTTCTTCCACAATTGTGATGTTGATGCCTTTTTCCACGGGTCGGAAACTATCCGCGCTTACATCATTCGGAGGAGCCGAGCTTGCTAAAATACGTTTTAAAATAGATTCACCTATATCTGCACTTGATACAGCGGCGTCGACCATTTCGACGTCAATAATTTCTTCGATGCTGTCATTAAGACAATTTGAATCAGATTGTTTTTCTTTTTCAGTCAGTGTATCAAGTGATTCATCACCTGTTTTGCAATCTCCTGAGGTCTTCGATTGTTCCATCTTTTGAGATTCCTTCATATTATCTGAGCAAGGCTTGCCTGGAGAACTCGTACCACATTCATTAGAAACTACAGTTTCAACTTGTTCGGTTCCCAATCTTCTTGCGTCAGTGGCACCGGAAGTTTCCATCGAGTTGGAATGAAAGTTTTGTTCATTTTGCTCATGACTACTTGCTAAATTGTTCGCAGTAAATTCAACCACCATGTTTTCCTTCTCATTTTCTCTTACTGCGTTTGCATTGGAGAAACTAGCCTCAGCAATACTGTGCAAAATACTTGCATCAACTCCAGGTGACGATAAAGAATAAGTGCCTACAATTGTAGGTATACATAAGCCTTCCAGTGGATTTTTCGACGTTGGAGTTTGTGCTGGATTTGCCTCATCCAAATTGCCCTGCTGTTTATGGTTTTCACCGGATTTATCAGTCTCGACTGACCTGTTGGGATCGTTTTCTTCCGGTTGTATGGGAGTGACGCCTTCCGAGGGAGTAGCCATCGTTAAAGTGTTACTTTCATTTTGCACTTCCCTTCCGCTAGGATTATCTTGACTCGGGGTACTGAGAAGAGCAGATTTTGCAACGCCACTTGGATCAGAAATTTCCTCCGACGGCGCATTTTCGTTCCTCAAACCATTACTGCTTCCATTGCTCGTTCCACTACCTGCCGGCAAATTACCATCCTGAGGTAATTCTGACGTACTATTCAGCTCAGCATCTTTTATGTTCGTGTATTTACTTCCATACAGATGTGTTGAACATTCCTTCTGATGAAGTTCCGCATCTCCCAATTCAGTCAAAAGGCTTCCATCTCCTTCGCGGTTTAAGTGGTCGAAAGTAATTGTCTCTTCCGAAGAAAGCCTTAGGGGGCTATTTGTTGCTCTAACTGCATCATCCACTTCTTTTTTTATATTGACTGAACTTCTCGTGAATAACAGTTTATCGAACAGTATGAAAAGGTCATCAAAGTCCTCTTCATCCAGCAAATCCTCCAACTGATTGTCGACATTTAACTGCGTGGATGATTCAGTGACTCTGTCAGTTTTTCGTGTGCAATCTCCTTCTTTTATACTACTATGTGCATCCTCGCGATGAAATGGACCTCCCTCATTTGCTAAGATATTTTCAAAGCTGGTTTTAGCACTCGCACAGCTATTCTGCGCAGTTTCAGAAGCGGTTTGATTACAGCCATCACCGGGATCCACTGAGCATTGACAAGAATCAGTGCCCTCTGTGGTTGTTATAGTGCATTTACATATACTGCATATTTTATTTATATTTGAATCACTGAAAGATTCATCTATTACCAGACGGTCATCAGTGGAAGAGCAAGATGAATCGTTCGTTTCTTCCTGGACTATGTTATCATTTAGCATTGATGATGATTCCAAAGTCGGCACTTTATTTGAAGAATTAAGAGTATCGCATGGGCTCGCGACACAACTCACACCGTCACCATCTTCATTATCAGAACCAAACAGCTCTCTTATGAGATCTTCGGGCGATTGACGACGTTTCTTCGATGGTGGTTCTTCAAATTGTAGTTTTCTTTTGCCGAAAAGGGTGAAGCGGGGTTCTTCCTCAGATATATCGTTCGTCGCTACTTTCGATGGCGTGTTTACCGTCTCCTTTGGCACATCGACATCCTTTGACACCTCGACATCCTTTGACACCTCGACATCCTTTGACACCTCGACATCCTTTGACACCTCGACATCCTTTGACACACCGACATCCTTTGACACACCGACATCCTTTGACACATCGACATCCTTTGACGAGGAACCAGAATCGACAATTGCAGGTACGCCTAAATCGTCTGGCGAAGTGTTCGATCTCTGAATTTGTGTCGCATTCTCCTTATCCAGAATATCTTGCTCTTTGCTGGCTTTAGACTTGTCAGCTCTGAGGGACATTTTTATCTTTTGCATATGTACAGGTGTTGTATCCACTTTTGAGTCAAGAAGATCATCTTTAAGTTCTGGCACTTCTTTCGATGAAATATCCCAGAAACTTTTCGCTGGGGAATTCTCCATCGGGACATTTGGACATTCGCCGTTTTTACTTGAAGATGTAGTGGAAGCGTTATCATTGTTCGATGTCTTATCTAAATCGGTGTCTATCGGCACAGATGAGGAATTGGCTTCTTTTAGAGGTGCGATCTTTGGAATAGCTGAATGCTGATCAGTCTTTAAGGCAGTTTTAGTGATATCAGAGGTGGTTGTGTTCTGAGACTCTAATGTTAATGGTAACTGATCTGGTACTCTGTTCGTGGCATCGGTTACTTCGGTCACCCGTGACTGACTTTGCTTTGCAGGATCCGATTTGTCCGAAAAGCGTTTCCGGTTCCTACATTTCCATTGTTTCATTTTATGGACGAATTCGCGTTTTTCACTCTCTGTTAGTATTCGATCAGAAACGATCGGAGGTTTTGTATTTTCTTTTGTGTCACTTTTCGACGAATTAGCAGAAGTGTCTGACGTTCCACTGAGTGCCGGTTTTTTTAGAGACACTGGACTTTTGACGCTTAATTTCGAATCTCGTCGAAATTGGGCCCCAGTGGTGAGAGGAAGACCGTGCTTCTTTCGGGTATTGAAATCCATGCTTTCAGGAGATACTTCTTCGGACGTTTTTTCGGAAGGTGGTTCGTGGCGAACGATTTTTTTACTTGATAAAGGTCCTGGTTTTCGAGATTTAACTTCGTATTGAACAGCTTCGGTATGGTTCATTGAGGTTTCCGGATTCCCAATTGCTTCCGTTTCAAGTGTCCTGGAACAAAAATATGTAACGTTAATCATTTATTCCCGTGGTACAGAGAGTGTTTTTGTATCTAGTACAAGGAAAGTATTCAATTTCCGCTCGAGGAACAGGGCAGAAAGTTGTTCATTTCTTCCTAAAGTAAGTAATATAGCTTTCCGCTTGAGGTAGAGGACGGAAAGTTATTATTTCCCTAGAGAAGAAATTAACAACTTCCCACCCGCCGAAGAAGGCGGTAAGTGTGTGCTTTCCGTGCATGATACAAAAAACAATTTTTGACATTTTATTAAGAGAGTTGCAACTGTAAAAAAATGTAACTCAGTTAATAGTTTTACTGTAATTTTGCAATAACACTTTAATTTGCTGAAACCTGATTAATTTAAAATTTAAATTGTACAGTAAAACTATAAACTCAATTTTTTACAGTTAACAGTTGTTACAAATGCAGTTATGGAAATATGTGTTCAAATGATCTAATAATAGTACAATGTACCGCTACGTAGGGGATTTCGGATTTCGTGCTCTATTTGCACAAAGTTCTTGCTCTGAGCGCATGTTCGGAGAAAAATAAAAACTAATATTTTAAATCAGAGGTATTTTATAAAAGAGTAGTAGTTTTTGATAATAAATTAAGATTAAATAAAGCTGCGTTTTGATGCAGCTTTCATCCGCGTTTTCGCGCAACTTGCAGCTTTGCTTTCACGCAGCGACCTGCTGCAGCATCTGACTGAAACTAACTTATTTAAGGGGGGAAGTACAATTAGAAATTTATTTTCGAAACAATTTTTTTGCCTTAATCTACTCCAAATCTATCTGGGAATAAGCCTTTCAAAGCATAAAGCTATCCGGAACTTATTTACAAAGTTATACGCATTTTAGTGAGTGCA
>JABFPB010007868.1:0-10613 GCA_022817645.1 Ceratoteleas bidentatus | reverse complement strand
ATGGTCAAAAAATGGTCAAACGACCACACATAGGCCGATTAAAAATTCTGAATTTTGGGGGCTAACTTCACGGACCTGCAGGATTCGGAGTAATTTACACTGCTTTTATCATATTTCGGAGCAATATACCACCTCCCTAATATACTTATTGCTAAAATAAAAAAATGTTTCACCAATATTCAGAATATTGCATTTTTTAATGGAAGAACCCGAAAATGGCCGTTTTATTGAGTATGCTGTTTTTTTACGTCAGCCTTTTTAGCATAACATGTGTTATGGTAAAAAGGCTGAGTAATTTATATTTGTCAATACATCGATAATATTCGAAGTTTTTTTCCTCAAACTATACTATAGTTTGGTAGTACAAACTGTCGTCGTTTAAGCAAGTGCATGGGGTGTGCACTCGCCTTTAATATTTCGGTCGCGATATTAGTTCTCCGAACCTGTTGTAGAGGCGCTGGCGCGATTTAAATTGCATAGCGAACAGCGCCTCTACAGGAGGTTCGGAGAAAGAATAGCGCGACCAAAATGTTAATGGCGAGTGTGCCCCCCCCCCCTGAGCAAGTCTACAAATTCCCTCCCCGTTTCTTCAACTACCTAAGCATGATGCCCCGCAATCGCTGTGCCCTGGCGATGACCTGGGCCACCAGCTTATCCGTCACCTCGGGGTTGGATTTCTTCAGCACACTATCCACATCGAGCCGGTTGTCCCCTGCCTTCAGAAACGATTTGTATATGTCCTCGCAGTGCTGTTTCAGTTTTAGCGAGGAATACTCGGGTTTGAGCTGCTCCTGAGGAACGACCTGGAGAACCTTGGACTTGCGATCGCGGGACCTAAGCGTAGTCATGTGGGGCCCGGTGATGCTGCATTTGGGGTCCGAGTTAAGAAAGCAGTTGACCAGCTGGATGACCACGTGAATGTCACCAATGCGGGTTTTGTGGGGGTTGAGCACCGGGAAGTAGCGGGAGAAAGGTCGTTGCTTGAAGATGTCGAATAGATTGAAGACCCGGGCGGTACCTATGACCTCGCGAGTGGCGTTGAGGACGATGACAAGCTCGAGGGTCTCGCAATTCTTGATGTATTCTTGGAAGAGGCTCTTATTGGTCTTGATCATGTAGAGAGCCTCGGTGTTATTGTCGAGATGGGGTTTGCACTTTGTCTCGGATGGCCTGCAAAAGAAGATTTCTATAAGGCAAGTAAATCATAATAATAATAATAGTAATAATAAAAACCTACACTAACAAAATATTCTCCATTTTAACAGGATACATACAAGTATTCTAACTTAAATTTCAATGTTTATTTGATATTTTGTTTGACATTTAAAATGACCTTACAAAGGTAAAAATTAGACGAGGCAAAGCTAAGGACCACCCACTTTTCTCGTGGAAGTCAACAGTCAAGAAATTTTACCAAAGATTAATCGATGTACGTTTATATATATAAAAAAAACCTTAAATTACAAAACTTCACATACAAAATATGTGAAATCAGTGAAGAGGTCATTTCACTTTTAACTAACAAATACCCTGATTACAAAATTACACATACAAAATATGTGAAATCAGTGAAGAGGCCATGGCCGGATTAACAAATTTTGCGCCCCTAGGCCAGTAAACTTTTGCGCCCCCCATATCCATTCTTAAAAAACACAACGCTGCGTGAAGTTGCGCATGTCATTGTCATCGTCATCCGTCATCCGTCATAGGAAATGCGCGCGCAGCTTGCCCGAAGTTAGGCGCATGGGCACCGCGCCTAACGAGCGAAGAGAAACCTTCTTGGCTCGAGATAATTTCTTTCTTAATATTGTGCTAAGAATTTTCTATCTTGAGAGAAGAATAAAAGAAATTCAGATTAAACTTTCTTGAGACAAGAAAGTTTGTAGCTTGACAGAAATCAGTGTAACCTTCTTGAATTCAACGTTTTTGATAGAACCCAAAGAAACAAAAGGGATGAAAGTAATATTAAATAGGTTAAAAAGACAACCTTTTAAACGACTTTAGGTAATCTTAAATGTTTTGATTGGGGAAAATGGTATAAAAGGTTAGGTTGATGTTTCGTTTTATATCAATATTTCACTAATAAATTTTAACAAAGTGCCCAGCATTATTATTTAAAGGGATTTTTTTATTTTTTTGTCAAATTATAACATTTGATACCATATAAAATGTTATATTTTGCTCTGAAAGAAATGATTAGAAATGATAACACAATTTGAGGTTACATTTTTGAAAATGCAATACATTATTAACTGTACATTGTTAACATATATAAGTGTTGTACTTACGTGAAAAGAGCAAGATCTCACCAAGAGTGAGTCCCCTTTTAATTATAAATTCCATTTTTATAAAAAAATATGAGACACAAGTGTCTATTCGAATACAATCAGACGAACTGAACACGACGATTTGAACCGAGCGACTCAGATGGTGCTGAAGTGATTTCTTTCTTGCCTCAAGAAAGAATGCATTTCACAGTAGTGATGAAAGGTTTTCGCCCAAGAAATCGCAAATTGCGGTGAAAACTGTTTATGTTTTCACTCACGAAAAAAGTTCTTCGCTCAAGCCATTGGTACTTAAGAATGTACAAGTTTTGAAGCAAGGTGATTATTTCTGTGAGTGTAGCCTTTTTTGTCTGGTACTCCAAATGAACTCGTCTGTACGTGGACACGTACGGACGAGTTTATTTGGAGGTTAGAGCGCTGGAGTCGGGAAAGAGATAATTTGTACACTGAGAGAAAAAACTGGTAACCATTACACAAATTGACTAGTAACTATGCGGGAAAGCAAAAAAATTTTGTAACCATTACATGACAAAATTATGTAATGGGTACTATATTATGCGAGTAAACGTTACAATATGAGTAGCAAAACTGAAATAGTAAAGGTTACCAAACGTAATTATAGTAATCGTTACAATAATTTTGTATTTAAATTAAACCAAAAAAACTGCTCTTATAACAAAATATTTTGTTCGGGTTACAAAAATATTTTACATGGGTTACAAAAATATGTTGAACGGGTTACAAAATAATATATTTGCTGCAAGCAAAGTATAATTGTAATGCTTATAAAACGTTTATAACGAGATTATAATTTCAGGAAAGAGAACGACAATTTGTTTAAATAACTTGAATAGAAAAGTAACATTTATTGTGTTAATAGAAACAATACATTTTTGTATAATATAAATACAATTTAAAACACAAAATTATATCTGTGAAAATCTGATATGGCAATTATAACAAATAATCGTTTGCGATATATTTTTTACCGTTAGAAAAATAAACCATATGTCGAGGTCGCTTACAAATCAGATTGTTGAATGCAACAAAAGAGACATCATCCGTATGTGAAATTTCAAATGCCTGCAAATGTTCATTTTGACCGAAAGTGTCACATATCTGTACATAAAAATAAATATTTTGTTTTTGAACTAATTCAGTATTTGAACGATGAATACTTTTGATTAACCCAAATATCGGGAAGCCATCATCATCATCGTAATTTAATAAAACGTATGTCCCAGGTTTGAATGTAACATTATTTATTTTAATGTAACGAACATTAATGAAATCATCAACTAAAAAAATTGCACCTTGTGACACTTCCATGTTACTCATTGGGGCGCTTCCATGGTTATCTTTGTATAAAAGGTCATCGTTAAATACTCTTTCATTGAGTAAAACATCATTTAAACGCAACTGATGTTTTGTCGCAACAGTTTTACAAATATTTATTCTATTTAATGTCATGCCGGCGCATTGCTTTAAATTTTTATGCTTCGCTTCAAACCGCATCGTCCAAAGGTGTTGCAAAGGGCCAACTTCTTTCATTATAACTGCATAATGCAAGAGCAGGTGATGTTTGGGTTTTAATGATTCGTTAAACAGCGTACAATACAGGGTATGATGTTCTTCTACCAACGTTCCTAACAGATCGCAAGTATCATTGGATACACATCCTTGTAATGCAATTGACAATATTTGACGAAGTAATATGTACAATGGCCATTCATCGGTATCATATGGTACTAAATCACCAAACATCAGCCCAGCATTCAACACGAAGTACATCATTTCGGCTGCAGACATTTTCAAATTTTTATCATTGAGACGATGGAGTTCTATATTCCGTGGTCGATTAAAACTTTCCGGGTACGCATAATATTTTACTTTCGAGTTCAATGATTGTAATGAAAAATACTTTTTTTTAATAATAAATACATATAATATATTTGACATTGTGAATTTGCAAACTCCTTCCAGTAAGTCGTGTAGCACGTCAACACACTTATTATCAGTTACATGAAAATCTGGAAGATTATTCCATACAGAATCTTCTTTGATTCCAGTTAAACGAACATTATTTGTTAATACATCATTATCGCAATTCTCAATTGTACGTAGCAATGTTCGATCTTCGACACAACAACGTTTCGCTTCAAATTGTTTCATTTTGCAAAATCGACAATAGTAATCTGATCTAAAACCCACCGTGAATCCTAACGCGTTATTGAGGCCCAAGTTATCTCCTATTATTACAGCCAATTTAAAGTAAATTGTAATAGGCTCCTCGTTCACAGTAATATTAATACCAGTTTTTTCTAAAAATGACAACTCTTCAACAATTTTCTTATAAACAACTTCGTTAGCAAGAACTTTTCGATCGTCGGCATACATCAACTGAAGTAAACAAATATTATCCAATTTTGAAGAATATTCAACTGGTAAGCATGGAATCGAAATATAAATGCCATTTAGTTTATATATAATAGCTTTAGAACCTAATGGATTCAATGGTTCAAAGTCATCTTCGTACAAAAATAAAGGGAAAACAATTGTTCCTTTACCAGACTTCACTTTGTTGCGCCAATACGAACTTTGGACAATATTTGATACAAAATCATCTCTTTCATTTTCAAGTTCAAACAAATACTTTACGGCTTTCTCATACACATTTGGCACTTCAAAAAACATTTTTAACACTTTTCTTAAAGATACGAATTCGCCAGTTATCTTTACGTTTTGTAAAATATTTGAACGCATGTTCTCCGTATAATCAAAAGTTATTGTTTCCGATTTAATGAAAAATCCTTTATATTGAAAAACGTTGAACCGCTTGTACTCTGTTAAAAATGTATCAAACATTGACTGTAAGTTATCAAACTTATTTTTAATATCTAATTTCGCGTTTACGTCGGCTTTCTCAACACAAAAGTCTTTTAGATCGTTCATAAACGTTGAATTAAGTAAATCGCGAAAATTATAAACAATGTCTTGTACTTTATTTCGAGGAAGTGTCCAATCTCCGGCATATGTCGACACGAGTTTGAGTGCAAATTTGTCCATATCTTCTTTTAAATCAAACATGAAACCGTTGTTTTCAAAATCATTCCCGGAAATTATACTACTTGAACTGCTATTGATTGGAATAGAATCTGTCGGCAAATTGTCGATTTCGTTTAAGACTTCAGAAGGCTCATCGTATTTATGCTCGTGAAGAGAATTATCTTCTGGCAATTTGTTGATCTCCATTGTGGATTGAGAAGGCCCTTCGCACTTAGACTCGTGACGATCACTTTCGCATTCTACATCGATAGTACTATGCGGAGTTTCTGTACCGTTAGAAGATTTGTCTGTAACATTTCTTGGTACTTTCGCATGACAGTTGTAATGCTTTTGAAATGAGTTGAATGATGTGTAGGAACGAGTACAACCATCTTTAGGACACATGAATACAGTGTGAAATTTGTTGTGAACAAATCGGTAATGGTTTTTCATATCTCTGGTATTGACAGTCGAAAAGCACTCTTCACACTTTACCAACATTTTTACTGGAAGTATCACAAATAAATATTAAATTAATTGCTTTAACGACTAGTCAAATCCAATAACAATTTTTACCAAATTTCAACCAATAAAATTTGCAACATTAACTCTTCCTAAATCATTCAACTCATTTTTCGTCGGTGACAATAGTTCGCAAGTCCGAAATAAAACTTTGGACACAAACGTAGTTTTGTGAGACTTGAATATTGAAGACTCCTTTCTCGATAAAGTTCCAAACGGCGCTAGCCTCTTTAGGGTATTCCAGGTCAAGAGCAAAGAACGATTTAAATGTAAAATTTACTGCTCTCACAATATCCGCAAACTGATATTTGACGCCATGTACTACGCTGTATGAAGCTTGTATTGCATCTGGTGGTCCGACAGCAAGTACGAATGGCTGCGACTGTAACTTCCGTTGCTCGAGGAATGTGTTCCTTTCTGACAAAGCAGTGTCAATATCGCTCATGCGCTATAAACAAAAAAACATATTTTAATATTGCTATTTAATGAAAAATTAATCAAAATGAAACAAAAACTTACATTCACCCAAAGAATAAATGCTTTTGACTGTTCCTCATAAGAAGGTTTAAACCCTTTTTGCCCCTTCACTTTTACAGTTGGTGGTCTCAATAAGAAAGGCAAGATACGCAGAGCTTTCACCTCGACACTGGCAATTTCTAAAAATAGAAATATTTTTTATATTAAAAGAAATGAATATTACAGACAAATCTGATCGACAAAATTGATTTAGATGTCTATTCGACATTTGCAGAAATAAGTAGATTACCTGAGTCGTCAAGGACATTTGAGCAGTTGACTTTAGTTCGAGCAAGCTGCACAATTTTCTCACTAATATCGGGCCAAGATTTAGTAAAGATGTCGGGGGATGATATTTTTGAAGCTTTGTAATCCATCTCGATCTAAATAAAAATGGTGTAAGTCAATGGCAAGTAATTTGTATAATGGAATACTTCAAATCTCTCTATTTAAAATGTTGAAAATGTACAAACAATATACTTTAATTGGAGAATAAGTTACAAATAAGTTATATAGTTTGTCATAAAAATATTGTCCGATTAAACAATGTTAAGGTAGTTCCTTTAGTATGTTACATAAAGAGAATTCGACTCGAATATTTTTTATCTGGTTTATTTCGAGGCTCTGGTTGGCCAAATTGCCAAACAATTCGTCTACCTAGATGCCGAGATATTTAATGTTAAAATTACAGAA
Source organism: Ceratoteleas bidentatus (assembly GCA_022817645.1). NCBI lineage: Eukaryota > Metazoa > Arthropoda > Insecta > Hymenoptera > Scelionidae > Ceratoteleas > Ceratoteleas bidentatus. Next base: position 3,552 of record JABFPB010007868.1, on the reverse strand, counting down.
AAATGACATGTACTGATACTATCCATGAGTTTCAATGAAACTTTAGCATCGAATATCTTGATGTATACATACACGTGCCAGACAATTTGGCAAATTAAATAATAACTCTATAAGAACCCAACTTTAAAGTTTCATTAATTTCTCATCTTTTGGTAAGTTACTATTCAGGATTAATAACCAACGATTGAAATGTTGAACAGTAACATTAAAATTGACCATAAAACAAGGTAATATTTACAGACAAATAAAAATGCCAAAATTACATGAAGAACCAATAAATGGCCAAAATATTATTTTAATACCAAATTTTCATGTTGGTATTAAATTAATAGAATATTTATATTTATTGTACCAACAGAAACAATCAAGTTAATACTATTAAGAAATAATAAAACATTGCTTCATTAATGTGATCATATTTTCACTTGGCATCTTAAATATATTGGTCCTCATAAGAGAACTACCTTAATTCCAATTACTCTTCAGGAAATTGAATTTACCAGGGTTGAGCGAATGGGGTGTTTCAAAAATGGAAACTTGACAAAATACTCCTCATTCTGACGGCCTTTCTGACGAATCGAAAAGGATTTTGCCCAAAGTTCTTTTAAAGTAACCACATCGTCAATATTGGTGCCTTTCAAATCCTCAATTAGCTGCTCAGGCTCAATCGCGTCAGCATTTTCATCCGATTCCGTATTATCATCATTTGTTGCAACTGATCTAATTAATCTTTTCATATAACTGTATCTGTCCCATAGTTTTCCTGCTGTCTGCTGTTTTTTTCCATCTGCTTTCTTTTTATAAGGAACATAATAAGTTCCTGTTAACTCATTTGTATACAAGTTAGTGATTTCTTGGACCCAATATAAAAACTCCTCTTGCTTGACTTTTCGCCTGGACAAAAAATAAATACTTTTGAAAAATTAAAAAAATTAAACTATATTTTAAATTCTTTTAAATCCAATTAAATTTTACAATCCTGCCAAATAAATGGATCAGGAACAATTTTATTCGTTTGTAATAAAAACTGAAAATATTTCAAAAGTATAAAACTGAGAAATCTTACTTTAAATCGGAGTGTAACATGTGATCAACAATTATTCCACAAAGCTGTTGTCTATAAGAATTGTCCAATTTTGACACTTTCAACAAGCACTGGCCAACAGCTGATCTTTTCAACAGCTCTCTCAGTTTCTTAAAAAGAAATCTATTGTAATCAAAAATGAAAAAAGTACACGAAAAAAATATTTAATATATAAATAAAAATTAAACCTCATGTTTTCTTTTTGGGTCACTCGACACATTATTTGAAGTCGTCTCATTTGTCTGTGTCTTATTTGCCTGCGAGATACTTGTCTGGGCTTTGATGGTCTGAGTCTTGCCTCTCTGAGTCCTGCCTGTCTGAGACCTGCTTGCCTGGGTCTTTCCTGTCTTGGTCTCATTTATCTGCGTCTTATTCGTCGGTATCTTCTTAGTTTGCGCCTCACTCGTTTGTTTCTCAATTGTTTTCGTTTCACATATTTGTAACTCATCGTCTTGAGCGTCATCTGTATAGACTTCATATGTTTGGGTCTCATCTATTTGGGTCTTATCCGTTTCTCCCTCATCTCTATCCTTCTCATCTATTTCCTCCTCATCTGAATACCTCTCATCCGTGTAAGCCTCCTTTTTTAGTGTCTTAATAGCTTTCGTCTTGATTAATTGTGTCTTATAAATATCAATTTTACTTGCGGAAGATGAAGATTTATATTTGGCTGGAGAATGATTCTTCAACAGCAGTTCTTGTTGTTCAAGATATTTTTTTCTTTTGCAAAGAAATTCGTATCTAGGACCTGCCAGACGAATAACTTTGTTTATCATGTCGTCAGGCATATAGAGCATAGCATGTAGATTCATTTCCTGTTCTAATAAAAATTATTTATTAATATAAAGAAAATAACCACCAAACTATGTAATAATCGTTCATAATGCACGTTAAAAGAACATTCAAATTAATTCAAGGAACAATATTTGTTTGTTGAATTCATTCGTGAAATAATAAATTATAAATTATAAAACAATAAATTACAAATAAATCGATGCATGAGATTTAAATTAGATTTTTGTATTTTTATGATTAAAATCAAAATTTTATATTGTTCATATGAAATATTTTAGTACATATTGAAATATATTAAAACTTATCTTTGTTTTTGTGAATTGCAAATTCATTTAACAGTCAGAAATAAACAACTATTATATAACAATATTCTAGGTAACATTAAATTATTAATTATATTAAATCCCAATAAATGACAACCGACTACAACTGATTATAATGTCAAATAGTACATTTGAAATTTGTTTAATAATCTCATGAAAATAAAACAAATGATTTAATTTGCTCTGTATGCAATATACATAAAATCAATTGATTGGAACCAACTGATCTATTTTAATAATTTTATGACTTAATTCGATTTACATTTAAATATAACGGTTTAATCTAATTTAAAGAAAAAAAAACTAAAATTGACAACACGTATTTTACTGCACCAATAGTTTACAAAAAAAAAAACATAAACTTAAGTACTTTAAAAAAAAGTTCAAATTTAACAAAATAAAGAAATGTACTTTTGTGATTTAAAAAAAATGAAGAATTTATTTTATTACATTTATTTCGTGCAAAAAATTCGATTTGTTGTTTTGATCGAGATCCCTAAAAACATGGCCCTTGACGGATTTTCCACTTTAACTTTATTCGAGTAATTTGGATAATTGCAATATTATATGAACTCGCTTTCAATTATTCATTACTATTGGATAAAATGTTTTTAAATGTGGTATAGTGCGATCAAATATATATTGATAAATAATCATGTATCTTGATTTTATACATGATTTGAATAATTGATTTAAAATCAATCGATTTTATTCATCAGAGCTCTAATTATTTCAATTGAGGTTATGTTATATTTAAGACAAACTGTGCGATTATAAATGCGAAATAATTTATATCTTATGATAATTATAATTCGATTTGAACTCACTTTCAATTATTAATTACTATTGAATAAGATGTGGAAAAATACTATAATAACGAGTCAAAATGTTTTCATAACTAATAATTTATCTTGATTTAAATCGTGATTTGAATTATTGATATTTTAATCATCGATTTTATTCACGACAACCCTAATTGTTTCATTCGAGGTTATGGTGCGTTTATGACAAACTATATGATAATAAATCAACCAACGCGAAATACTTAGTAAAAACTTACCTTCGAAAATATCAATGAGCTGCGGAAGATTCCACGAGGCCAACAAATCCTCCATTTTCACAAAAAAACTCGAACGTTTCGATGAGTGGCATGGGCATTCAGGACTGCTGAATCTTTGCGGCTAAAACATCCGCGGGGGACTTCTCGTACACCGTCTTGCAATGGCTTAAAACGCCGGTTCCTTTATCGCGAACCGATTCCAATCCGCGGCGGTTAACGCGAAACATCACACGATGTTACTAGAACTAGTGTGATTTCAAATTGAATAGTTCAAACATTGCTATTTACCT
>JABFPB010007866.1:0-10614 GCA_022817645.1 Ceratoteleas bidentatus | reverse complement strand
CAGATTTTCCTGTAAATTATATGTGTTGTACGGGGTATCGAGAATGCGCCAAGAGTGTCCTGAGAATGTCCCGAGAATGTCCTGAGAAAGCTCTCGGGACTCATTCGTGCGGGAGTCTAGACTATTAGAGTTACAGTCTATTCTGTGAATGTTATAGTCGTTACAGTCTAGGCTGTATCGCCGAAATCTTGGGTTATTTTGATGCTCCATGTAAATAGTAATGATTCGAAGAATGGTTGAACAAAATAACAGGCTATAAAAATTAAACAAATCAAAATATTTATTCAACAGTTATCGTTATTAGTTTAATGATCTGATACGATTAAATAAATATAATTGGAATTGCTAAAATTGTTCGATACTTTCAAAAATGCGAAAATCAATACAAAATTTCGATACATAGCCTAAGGCCGGTCGCACGTCCGTTGTTTTCGTCGCGCCAGTCAGTGAACACAACTTTCGCACATACTACAAACTGCGCATTGGAAATACCCCATTTCATGCTGTTGTGATTATAGTTTTAACTGTGATGTTACAGTTTAGACTACTCATTTAACAGTCTGACTGTTCACTCTAGAATGTTAAATCAGCAGTCAAGTGTTGTTTTAACAGTCTATTTCTTTGGGTGTACGGTTTACATAAAGTTTACATAAACCAAGCTGAGTCCGCATTATGCTGCAAAATTTACATACATCGTTGACTTAATATTTACGTAAACCGATTACATAATATTTACATATCATTTACATAAATTGTTAACAACATTGATTTTGAACTATTATTTTATAAATTTGTTAAAAAAGTGAATATCTGTTCCAAGTTACGAACTTGGAAAATAAAATTATTTGTCAACGATTTTATGTAAATTTTGCAGCACTATGTGGACAAAAAAGCCTTTCAGGGTTATTTTAATTCTAATTGTTAGAGTGCTTACGGATCAGCCAGGATTCAAAAATTCAAGAATCTAGGTTCCGAAATGCACTTTTGCCATGCTTGCCATGAAATAGGTGGATTCATGAATCGATTTACAAACCCAACTGGTCCGTAAGCATTCTTATCCTCATTGGTACTTTTATTGGATACTAAACAATTATTGATTTATTTGTAATTGTTATTAAAAGTATGTTCATTTTTTGAACAGCACATATCTTTTTTTTAACATAAACCGTAGGTGTGTCATACTTAAACGTTTATGATGTAAAAACAACGCGTCACTTGTGTTTGACATAATGTTTATTTATTTTCGTAAATTATTCATTTTTAATTTGTAATTTAATTTTGTTCCTAATATTCTTAAAGCGTTGTCGAAATTGTTATGAAGTTATTCTCCAGCTGGATCATTTTTATCGAATACGCGTTTCTGCGAGATGTAGAAAACTTCTGTCTCTCTCTTACCACATTTGTAGACAAAGACAGAAGTTCACTACATCTCGCACGACGGGTATTCGGTGAAATTATTCCAGTTAGAGAATAATTTCATGATAAGTCGAAAGTGCTATTAATTTGATTGTTTATTTATAAGACAGAGAGTTAACAATTCACGAAATGAATTGTTTTATTTGAAAATGACAATCTTGAAATCTTAGATTAGTTGTTGATAAAGATGGGAGTATTCTGTTCGGTTCGATTTATCGTTATAAAAGTTGGACATCTTGTCTAAGTTAGGGGAATTGCACTTGACAAATCAAACTTGAGTTTACTCTCGGTCGGTTCGCCAGAGGCGCTGTTCGCTATGTAAATTGTGGGGTTTTGCTCCCCTAATGTCTAGTCGCGGTGGATCTGGGGTGTGCGAATAAAAGTCACGGCGAGACGTGTGATGGGCTTTATTGCCGAAACAGGAATGTACATGCCGGCGACCGCGGCCGGAAGGGAGCAAGAACAATGAAAAACTAAAGAAGCGCTGCGGTGATCCGAGCCGGCGGTGGCGACTAGCGCGCCACTCCAAGTGGCGAACTCCCCAACTAGCGTCCGTTGAGTAGTCAGGTCTCGGGCTCGTTCTCACCGACTGGGCGGTCGTGTTGGCTGTGGATGCGGCTTGACGCCACATTACCCCCTTCCGAATTCGCTGTCGGCTAACGGCAGAGGATGATACGCTGAAACAAAATAAACATTTAAACTGGAACAATGACTAGCCGCTCGTTCCCTGCGAGCGGTAAAACAAGATATACGCGTTGCGGCTGACGACCGATCGAGCTGCTAGTCTTGTCACCCGGCTGTCATCGAACTGGTGCCACGAGCCCGTGTTGGGATGTTGACAGCTCGCGGTGTAGTGGCCGGCAGTCGCTGAGCCTGCGTGATCGGCAACCGCGAACAGGTCATAGGTCTGCGCGGGAACTCGTGGTGCTGCGCAGGCCGCTAGGTCCAGGTTCGCCATCGGGAAGCTGACTGGGAGGTCCAGTTTGTCGCAGACCCGGCCGGTCTGGATGAACCTCTTCAGGTGCAGGGTGAGCACCACCGGGAATCTGGAGATGGTCAGGCGCTTGCGGCAACGGCGTTTGGTTTGGCAGCTGGAGCATGTAGGTCGCTCTGCGCCGTCCAGCACTTCTTCTCCGACGAGGAGTTTGAGGCACTGGCTCAGGGTCGCGGATGTCCCGTCCGTCGTGATCGGCAGGCTGAGGTCCCAGAACCGCTCGTGGGACACGGACGCGTGTCCGCAAGTGGTGCAGGTGAGCGTCGAACTCAGCTGGCCGCTGAAGATCTCCGCTATCGCGCTGCCTCCGCCCTGGTGTGGCCGGGGTGTGGTCCTGGGTCGCTCGGTATCCTCGTGCATGCCGTCGAGCAAGTGCCGCAGCAGCTCCTGCGCGTCTTGCTGGGTTGATCCGTGGAAGGAAGGTGCTCGCTGCTCGATCAGGGCCTTCAAGTGTCTGGTGTTGACCGATCTGCCGTCCTTCTTCCACAGGCCCTCGATGACGTTGATGAAGATGCAGAGAAGTGCGCCCTTGTGCCTGCCCGTGGTGTTGATCTCGTTCTGATAGCTCCTGCTGGTGATAAGGTCGAGGAGCGGCCAGGCGTGGCCGAGGCACTGCAGCACGGCGTTCAGGTAGCAGGTGTTGCCTGTGTTCGCCAAGCCCTTTGATGGTCGACTCACCTCAGGCTGCTCGCGGCGCCTGGCCGGCTGACTAGGCGCAAAGGAGACGGTCCTTCTGGTACCTGGGCCCCGGTACGTCCTGACGTCGGCGACTGGTTCAGCGACTGTCGGCCTGTTCACGGCGCTCGGCGGGTCAGGTGTGTTCGCGGCGCTCGGCGGGTCAGGTGTATTTGCGGCGCGCGGCGGATCCGGTGTGTTTGCGGCGCGCGGCGGATCCGGTGTGTTTGCGGCGCGCGGCGGATCCGGTGTGTTTGCGGCGCGGGGCGGATCCGGTGTGTTTGCGGCGCGCGGCGGATCCGGAGTCGTCTTGTCCACGGTGCTCGGCGGGCCCGGTGTCGGCTTGTCCCCAGTGCTCGGCGGGCCGAGTATCGACCTTGAGGCAGTGCTTGGACTAGAAGCTTCTAGAAAGGCAGGTTTTAAGCGTTCGATATTAATGTTTGTCGGCTTCCCGTGTACGTCCACGGTGAACACCAGGTCAGACAGGCGGTTGAGGACCTTAAACGGCCCCTCGTAGGGCGGTTCGAGTGGTCTCCTGGTGCGGTCCACGCGTACGAAGACGTGGCTCGTCTTGTACAGGGTGTCGTGTACGAATACCTTGCGTTTGCTGTGGTGGGTCGTTGGGGTGGGTCGCATCAGGCGCATGTGGGTGCGGAAGGTCTCGACGAACTGCTGCGGTTCGGGGGGTTGCTCCTCTTCCGTGAAGAACTCGCCGGGCAGCTTCAGCGTCGTCCCGAACACGAGCTCGGCCGGGCTCGCCCCGATGTCCTCCTTGACTGCCGTCCGCAGTCCCAGCAAGACGGTCGGCAGGACGTCGCTCCACTCTGGCGTGCCGTGGCACATCAGCGCTGCCTTAAGAGAACGGTGCCACCGTTCAATAATGCCGTTGGCCTCCGGATGGTACGCCGTCGTCCTGGTTCGCTGGCAGCCGACGAGGTTGGTGAGGGCCCGGAAAATCACTGCCTCAAACTGCGAGCCCTGATCCGTGGTCACTCTGGTTGGTGCACCGAACCGGGCGATCCAGTTCTTGTAGAACGCTTCTGCGATGACGCTGGCGGTTATCTCCCGGAGGGGAACTGCCTCTGGCCACCGGGTGTACCTGTCAATCATCGTTAACAAGTAAGGGCAACCTCGGCTTGGCGGGACCGGACCCACGATATCCAGATGGACGTGGTCGAACCGCGCGTCCGGCACGGCGATGTGCTCCCGAGGCCCGTGGTTGTGCCGTCCGATTTTCGAGCGCTGGCACGGCAGGCAGGTGCGAGCCCAGGACGTGATGTCCTTTGACATTTTGGGCCAAACGAATTTCTCCGCGATCCACTTCCTGGTGACGCGGCCACTCGGCTGCGAGAGGCCGTGGGCCAGGTCGAAGACCGCCTTGCGCAACCCCTTTGGCACGTACGGGCGAATCGCGTTTGTGGATGTGTCGCACCACACGATCGTCTCCGTGCCGTCCAGCCTCATGGGCTGTAATTTGAGCGCACCTGGTATCTGCCTGAGCTGCTCCAACTCGTCGTCTCCCAACTGCTCTCGCGCCAGGTCATCGGTGTGGACGGAGACCGGCACGGTGAGGCTCGCCACCCTCGAGAGCGCGTCAGCGACGACGTTCTGCTCACCCTTCACGTGGACCAGCTGGGTGGTGAACTGGCCAATGTAGTCCAACTGGCGGAGCTGTCTGGGTGAGGCCTTGTCCGGTTTTTGCTGGAAGGCGAACGTCAGCGGCTTGTGGTCGGTCTGGATCACCAGCTGTCTTCCTTCCACGATGTGTCTGAAGTACTGGATGGAGCTAAAAATAGCCTGGAGTTCGCGGTCATAGGTGCTATACCTCTTCTGGGTGTCCGTGAACTTGCGGGAGAAGAACCCGAGCGGTTTCCACACGCCACCCTGCCGCTGTTCCAGGGCCGCGCCCATGGCCGTGTCCGAGGCGTCGCAGTGGATCGCGAGCGGCGAACACTCGTCGGGGTGTGTCAGGAGCGCGGCGTCGGCAAGGGCGTCCTTGGCGAGGTCGAATGCCTGGTTGGCGGCGGATGTCCACGGAACAGGCCTCCGGTCGTTCTTCTTCGCGCCCTTCAGGAACTCGTTGAGAGGTGCGAGGATGTATGCGGCGTGTGGCAGGCTCCGGCGATAAAAGTTCACCGCACCCAGGAAGCGTCGAAGGTCGGTGACCGTCTCCGGGAAGTTCCGTATCGCCTCCACCCGAGCTGGCAGGGGGCTGATGCCAGCCGCGCTTACCCGGAACCCAAGGAAGTCGACCTCCTCGCGGCCAAAAACACACTTCGAAGGGTTGATGGAGAGTCCCGAGTCCTTGAGGCGCTGGAACACTTCCAGCAGGTGTTGCTCGTGCTCCTGGTGTGATCTGGAGGCGACCAGGATGTCGTCGATGTAGACGTAGGTGTAGTCCAGCCCTTGCAGCGTCGTGTTGATGAAGCGCTGGAAGGTCTGCGCGGCGTTGCATAACCCGAATGTCATGACCGGGAACTCGAAGAGTCCGAAAGGCGTGGTCACGGCGGTCTTCTGCACGTCCTCGGGCGCCATTGGAATCTGGTGGTAGGCGCGCGTGAGGTCAAGTGACGAGAAGATGGTGCAGCCGTGCAAGTGGTGCGCGAAGTCGTGGAGGTGCGCGATGGGGTAGCGGTCTGGTGTGGTCACCGCGTTCAACCGGCGGTAGTCGCCGCATGGCCTCCACGACCCGTCGGCCTTGCGCACGAGGTGTAGCGGGCTGGCCCATGGACTGCTGGAAGGCCTGCAGATCCCCTGTTCCACCATATATTGGAACTCGCGCTTAGCCTCCCGTAGCTTGTCTGGTGGGAGTCGGCGCGGCGGCGAAGCGACCGGCGGTCCGGTCGTCAGGATATGGTGGAACACGCCCCGTTGGGCGATTTTCGGCGGCCTACACGGGGATGTAATCTCGGGGAACCTGCGCAAAAGACCGGCATACCGGCATGGCTCGCCGGCGAGGACACTAACAGTAGGAGCTGGGTCGGCTGTCAGCAGGGCTGAAACGGTCAGGCTCGTGGTCTGGTCGGTCAATCGCTTACCCCGCAGGTCGATAGTGAGCCCGAAATGGTGGAGCAGATCCGCGCCTATGATCGGCTGGGACACGTCGGCCAGGATGAAGCGCCAGTCGATCTGCCTCCGAAGTCCCAAGTCCAGGCTGAGCAGTCGTTCCCCGTAGGTGGGAAACGTAGCTCCGTTCGCGGCGAACAGCTGGAAGGCGAGAGGCTGTCGGGTGACCTTGGTGGCTGTCTGTCGTTTGCTCCTGGTAAGTGCATGCGGCGGTAGGACCGACACGTCTGCTCCGGTGTCAATCAGGAACCGCGTTCCGGAGTTGCGGTCCTGAATGGTCAAGCGGTTCTGAAGTAGCCCCCCGCCCTGGACCGCCTGCACCACTGGCGGGGTATCTAGTTTTCCGACTCAACGTCGGCGCTGGACCAGCTGCATGGCTTCTCGCATTTGCGAGCGTCCTTGCCGAACTTGTTGTGGAAAAAGCAGAGGTTAGGTATCGGCGTTTTGTCTCGCCGGCCGCCCGACCGGCTACGGCGGCGATCGCTTGACTGGGGCTGTCGCGTACGACCCGGGAACTTGGCCAACTCCTTGGTCAAGCTGTTGACCGTGAGTTGCAGCTGGTTCACCTGTGCGGCGAGGTCCGCGACCACGGGGCTGTTCGCTACCTGACCAGCACTGCTTGCCGCCTGTACTTGGTTGATTTGCGGCTGGATGACGTCCATGACGCGGTCCGCCTGGGCCGCCAGGTTGTTCAGGTCAGGCGTCTCATTCACCGCCAGGATGGCCCGGACGTTCTCTGGCATCTGCTCGATGAACAACGACCTCAGGATCGCGTCCGTGCACTGCTGACCTCCGAGGCTGCGCAGCTTCTGCAGGAACAGGGACGGTCTGTCGCTCCCCATGGGCTGGCCTCCGAGCAAGCGGCGCAGGCGTTTCTCGGCAGACTCTCCAAACGTTGCAACGATCCTGTTTTTGAGGGCTTGGAATTTGTCCTGCGCAGGAGGGCTGTCCACCAGGTCGCCTACAGCGTCCAGCGTCTTGCCGTCTAAGTTTATGATGACATACCTGTATTTCTCCGTGTCGTCCTCGACCCTTCCCAGGGCCAACGCGGCCTCCACCAGTGTAAACCACCTGGCCGGGGTCTCTGGCAAGAACTTAGGCAGCCTGACTGGGCCGCGAGGCGCTGGTGCTTCGCGAAATTCGCCATCCTCGGAGATGTCATCGTTCAGCGACATGATAAATGAAGCTGGCTATCAGCGGTCCCCGTGCTGCCCGATGTTCCGGCGAGATTTTTCGCCGGCAATCGCTCGGTGCGGGACTCTTCGAGTCGACGGCCGTTGCGCGCGGCGCGGAAGCGCGGAAAAAGCCGGTACGCTAGGCGCGCGGCGTATCGCGAATCACGGTGCGCGGCGAATGCGCGGGAAACTCACGCGGCGCGCGACCGGAAAATGGCGGCGAAACGCGCGGGAAACTCTCGCCGCGCGTGGTCAGCGGCGGCTCGTGGTTCGCGGCGTGTGTCGGACGCGCGGTGCGTGTTGCGCGGCGAATTTCGCGGCGCGTGTTGCGCGGTGGCCGTGCGGCGCGTGTTGCGCGACGGCCGTGCGGCGCGGAGAGCGGCGGCTCGCGCGGAGCAAACGCGCTAAAACACGCAACGCGTTGGCGCGCGGCGAACTCACGTGGGGCGATTCGCGATAAATCCTCGCGGCACTCCCGATCACTGGGTCACCAATGTGGGGTTTTGCTCCCCTAATGTCTAGTCGCGGTGGATCTGGGGTGTGCGAATAAAAGTCACGGCGAGACGTGTGATAGGCTTTATTGCCGAAACAGGAATGTACATGCCGGCGACCGCGGCCGGAAGGGAGCAAGAACAATGAAAAACTAAAGAAGCGCTGCGGTGATCCGAGCCGGCGGTGGCGACTAGCGCGCCACTCCAAGTGGCGAACTCCCCAACTAGCGTCCGTTGAGTAGTCAGGTCTCGGGCTCGTTCTCACCGACTGGGCGGTCGTGTTGGCTGTGGATGCGGCTTGACGCCACAAAATTTACGTAACGAACAGCGCCTCTAACGAACCGACCGAAAAGTAAACTGTCAAGTGTAAGACCCCTGGTTTAAGTTAGGTTGAAAACGTAGCTTAATGTTTTGAAGTTGGATCAAAACAATTGCTTGCGGGGGTATTGCGTTTGCAAGTGAAAGTGTTCGTGTGATCGCTGGTATTCGTTTTCATTATTAAAGTAAGTACATCGATATTTATTTATTGCGACTGTGATAATCATCAGTTTTTTAAGAGAAAAATTTTATTATTTACATTGTTCAATAATTATTTACCATGTTCAATAATGAAAAATCTTTTAATGTTTCAAATTTCTTTTCAATTATAGGTTATGTCTTTGGCAGAGGAGAAAGTTCTGGACGCGAAGGAAAATATGCAGTCAGGTGCGGAGTCTGAGTCAGAGGAAAAGCTACTCCAGGAAATAATGGACACCACGGAAACTATTGTGGAATCACAGGATATATATGAAAGTTTTCGGCAAGATCCCTTTGCAGCCTGCTCGCCGAAGGAAGTTTTGGACAACATAGTTGCAAAAGATGGAGCCGTGTATTTAAATTCAAAGCCGGCGTTCAAGTCTTGTTTTTAAATGTTTGCGTTCTTTAAGGTATAAAGTCACCCAAATCTTACAACTCAAGAATCACAAAATATATGTAATTTGATTAATTTAATATTGCTCTTTCGATTAAAACCCGAAAAATTGCATGTCACCACCGAGAAAATGCATATGAACCGAGAAAATAATTATTAAAGTTGCACTCAAATGTACTGACGTATATGGGTTAATGCAATATTCGCAAGAAGAACTTGAAAGTTTTATATTTATTATATTAAACAACTTACCATGTATTTGAAAAACTATTAAATAACAGTTAGAGACCTAAGTTTTATTTGGACATTAAAAAACTACAGTTTACCATTTATTTATTAAGATATTTAGATTATAAAGCTTCAATCCGGCTGAAAATGGATATTACATTATGTTCAAAACTCGAATGGAAGATCTTGATTCCAAATTCAAATTTGACATTTTTGACAGGTTAGACTATTTATTTATTAGTATTTCTATTATATTAGTAACGCTATAAATGAACTCAATAACTGCAATCCAACAAAGCCAGTGAGATTAAACGAACTGAAGTACAAATGTTTATATCAAAAGATTCATATGTAATATGATTTTTGCGTTCTTATTTTGCATTTGGTAATCTGGCACATCATAGGAAACTATGTTAGTAACGAAAGCAACTATTTTCTCATTCGTCATATTTCTTTCTATTATAAATAAACATTTTTTGTCTCAAAAAACTGAAAACATAATTTCATGTTTTTCTCTCACTTTCAAACGTAATTTAACAAAAAATATTAACACCTAGTTTGACTTTAGATTTGGGTGACTTTCTACCTTAAATTACGTTATAAATATAAATAAATTATGCATTACAAATAATTGTTGATATTTGATTTTTTAAATGTTAAATTAATAAATTAATAAATAAATGTAAATATTTGTGTTTTAGTGATTTTATTGAGATGGTGTCCAGCATCAAAGCTTGTTTTGGTGAGAGTGGCAATTCAGACACTTTTACATTTTGTCTGACTAATGGAGATTGGGAGTGTCACTTGACGGCATTTCCACCAAATTTGGAACGCTGCAAATAAATCGTGAAAATGAAACACGTATGTCTATACATTACATATTAAACATTATTTCAAATGTATTCTGCTCAACATTAGATATTGAAATGTTCACATTTTTATAAATGATGTGTTTTACATTTATGTATACTTGTTTTATCTTTTAGAAGTGATACCGAAATAAAACATTATTATTAAGATTTTACTATTTTAATTTAATATTTTATTTTATTTAATAATTTACCTTATTAAATAAAATTAGTTTAATTAGTTTTTTTTCAGTATTTGTTCACATGGGTTTTGTGTGTTTTACATTTTATTAATAATATTAATTGTATATTTAGGTGCTGCACATTAACGGGGCTTTTGCGGTGAAAACGAGTAAAAAATTTTCGGGGGGAAACTTACCAATAGATCTTACTATCAACTCGAATACGACTATTGCACTGATTGGCGTCGCTGAAGGTCTGAATGCCATTAATTATAAAGACGTTTCGTTAGAGGACAGCGTCAATCATAACGGAGAGCGTGGTACATTATTAAATTTATTATTATTAGAGTTGCATTGATTTAAACCACGATTTAAATAAAACATATTTTGCTAAAAATCAATTATTTAAATCAAAGGTTATTTTATGATCGTTATCGGTTAATTATAATCAAATTACTTAAATTAATTATAATTGAATATCAAATAGAACGATTTTTGATAATATATAAATCTTTGGAAATAAATAAATAAATTGTTTTAACATTGTTCGTTACATTTTCATTGGAATATCAAACTTAATGAGGTTCCCTAATTAATTAATTAAATGTCAATTAGATCTAATTTGGTAG
>JABFPB010007865.1:0-10613 GCA_022817645.1 Ceratoteleas bidentatus | reverse complement strand
TTACTTTATGGCTAAAAACATTCTCCCATAAACACAGAATCTCGCTCTGGTAAGCTTTTAAAAAAATATCAACAAATTATTTTTTCGCGAGGAAGGTCCCTAACGCCGTTGCAGCAGACTTTCGTCTTGACCTTAAACCGTTAACCTTCAGAAAAAATTGAATTAGATTTAAAATTACCATTTAAGATACTAGCAAAAATATTAATTGCATTTTTCTTTCAATAAAATCTTTAAAGGTTTATGAATTAATATTATCGCGACCCGGAGAGATAAGGATTCAATTTGAAATAAGATTACCGAGGAAGAAAACGAAAAAAATCCCTTAAAAATCCATTAGAAATTACATAATGGTTTGTTTTATAAAACGTTAATGAAATGTTTGGACACGTTTACCCCTTAAAGAAACATTCGACACCTGGAATCGAGCCTCCAAAATGTCAAGAGCACGCCTTGTCACTGTGTCAAAATACTCAATTGTAAACACTCTGATTTGTTAACACAGCTTAAAATAAAAGTTTCTCATAAAAGATTATGAAAAACTTTTAGCGAATCTTTCATAGCCGAAGTGAAAGATCATGAAACATTATACAAACTGGTATATAACGCGCAGAAAAGCATTCTCCAAACTATTATTGAATTTTCGGTTCGCTTGTAGTAAGATTTACAAGTATCTTTTCAGCTTTCAATTTCAATAAAACAGTTCACTTCATTTAAAACAGATTTTTTCCCCCTAATTGTATTGGGTTGACCCGGAAATCTTGATCTTCAACCGGAAATTCACGTAGCAAAATTGCTCTTAATTCCTAAATACTCTTTTATCCGGAAATAATGGGAAACTTTAGCACGAGTAAGCAAACGGCTGATTCAGAACGGACTCTCCGGCGAACTCGCGCTCGTACTTTCGAGCCAACACTGTAGAAATAAGTAATGTACATAAGAGCTCGGAAAAATAAAGAAATATAAAATATGACTTGAAAGATAATTTTTACATTGCACATAAACCATCTTTACATACACAGAAACTTTTCTTATCACATATAAACTTTTCTCATGAGAAGTAGCTTTGATCATCTGTTTTTGATCAAAGCTACTTCTCAATTTATCTATCTACAGGTCTCTCGGATCACCACTTACTTAGTCCAAGACAGGTCTACTGTTTATCTTCTCAAAAATACTTACATACACCATTAGGCCTACTTCTATTTCTACCTATACGGTTTCCGTTAGCAAAGTGTCTGAATTTCCATTCAAGAATTCAGAACTTTCTTATGAGTAAATACTTAAGGGGACTCTCCACGCAAAAACGACGTTTTTGGCATTTTGACACATTATTGGTTATAATTTTTGTTTGGTGATAGTTATTAAAAATCCATCCCTAATTTTTATTATCCTCTTAATGGCAAAGAAAATGGCGCTAAAAACAATAAAATTGATTGTAATTTGAGCTACCACTAACTTTTTGTGAATTAATGATAAATAATTGATTTTTGGGGGTTTTCCTCTACAGGTTAAGGGACCTCAATTCTACAAAATCCCAACAACCAATGTGACTGAATTAAATTGAAGAAAATAACCACTTTCATGGAGAATCCCCTATAAACTACCTAACCATAAACCCAAATGAAAATATTCTTTTCTCCATTGCCTTCTAAATTCATTCACCTCAAAACTCCACGCAATCAAATTAAAAATTCCCCACACAAAGATCCTCCAAACTCGGACACCTTTCTCCCGAACCCGTACCCAAACAAACCCCCCTAATGGCCCATCCCCAATTTTTCAAGCCAAAATTCCACGCCATCTGCCGAAACCCTTGTTTCCCGCGCGTGTCCCGATGGCTCCGTGCCGATTGTTCCTCTGCCAGGCCATTTGTCACTCGCGCCCACGCGGCGCCCAATTTCGGCGCCGAAAAGTTCCGCGCGCCGTAGGGCTCCGTGTGGTCTTCGGGGCGCGATAAACCGGCGCGATCGCGGTCGCGCTGACAAATGGCGCGAGATCGCTTCGAGAAATATTACCTGGACGACGGGAAGTTGCAGCACCGACATCCGAAGCCAGCAGACATTAGCATCGGTCATTTCGAGGGCCGGGAACGGCAGACACGGCCAGCAGCAACACGGCCCGACCCGCAACATTAACGCCGCCGGTTTCGTCGTCTTCCTGCATCCCACGTCGATTAGCAGCAGATACAGACGATACAGCGATATCGTTAGCGAAATTTGAACCACAGCCTCGGACAATAATTGAGCCCTGCAACAAGCCCGGAGTGGCCCTTTTTAATGAATCCCGCGCGCAAAAAAGGCCCTAACGAGGCGAATCAAAACGCATTTGAATTCGGCTTTTCAAAACCCGCGGTAATGGAGCTTCGCTGTCGCGAAGGGAAAACAATCCCGGTACATCGTCGCGACCTACACTGAGAAAACTAGATGGCGACCAACGCCATCTAGATGGCGCTGGTAGCGATCTAGTTTTCTCAGTGTAATGACGTGTTTTTTCGCCGGCAATCTCTGTTCCCGGGGCCTTTTTTGTTTCGGCCCCGGGGCCAAAAGTGGCCTTTTTGCTCCGCTTTTCGGAGCGCTCGTTACGGCCGAAATGGGTTAGTCGGTTCGAGCAATTTGGCCGGAATTACGGTGCAAATTGTTTCCTTCAAGTTCCTGAATTTTGATTTGCACAGCCGAACGGCGGAGAGCGAAAGGGAATTGTCTGCAGGGGACGCCGGCTGCGGGGAAACATTATGTCGCTTTGACGGCGCACTCGTGTCTGCGCGCGGGGGAATATTTAAATTAGCGTTGCGGCAGCGCGTTTTTGGGACGAAAGTTATGCCGTGTCGTGTCGCGCTGTAATGAAGGCTTAGTTGAAGTCATTTTCAACGTGTGTTGAGATAGCCTGGATTTCGCTTTGAGGATTGATATTGTTTTTTTAAGGCCACTTGAAACGCGAGCGAACGGAGGAATTAAAATTAGTACGCCGACTGTCACGAAACGTTTGTTATCGCGACGTCGCGCGGGCGAAATGTTTTATTTACGGTTTATTAATAAGGTGGCAATAGCGGCGTTTCGGCGCGACGTTTCGTTTTTAAATTATTCAGCCGCCGACATTATCGGCGCGGAATCGCACTGACGTGAATTTGAGTTACTCGAAATTCGTGCTAATCAAGCGTGCGAAATTTTCACGTGTTACGCCGGACTGATGATAAGTTAATAATACGGCTCGTGCTGATTTAGCGGGAATCCAGCTAGGGTAATTGTATTCGAGGAGTTTTTAGCTGGGGATGTCAGTTTCGTCGTAAAAATATACATAAAGATTTGCCAAAGAAATGTGGATTGTTTTTATCAAAGTTACAATTCGTAAAGTAAATTAAAGGATGAAATTTGACTTATTTTCAAGGAAATGCGTATTGTTTTTTATCAAAGTTACATGTCGTAAGGTAAATTATAGCAATCAATTATAGGAAATTGAATTTATGTTTTCATAGAAAAATAATATCCATTTTATAAATAATTAATTCTACTCTCGAGAGTAAGGTAAACACTATTGTTAGAACCATTAACTAAAAATGTTCCTCTCCAAAACCCAAATGCAAGCACCTGTTTCCCTGCGCGACTTTAATTAAAATTCATTTGCCCAAAGTATTAGTAAACCGAACTCCGTGAAATCGGCGTCCCGAAAATTTCGACTTATCAAGAAATAAAAGTTTGCCCAACGTGCTCGAAGCTGTTATTTTAGCCTCTTGAATCGATTAGATTTATTCAAACACGTCCTCCCCCGACAAACAAAACATCCATATATTGACAGAGCGCGTGCAAAAAGAACATAAACACGGGGAAATCAAAAACGACATTCCGAGGGAAAGCCTGTCTGTTTGCACATCCGTCTTCTTTTACCTTTTTTATATGCAAATACCGTTAAACAATAACCGATTTGCGGGACAATCCGAGCCCCTCGGCTGAGCACACATACGCGCAACAAAGCGGCCCGAATTCCGGGCCCCGTTTTCCGCCTTTCCCGCGGCGCTTTGTCAGGCCCCGACACGTGAAATCGGGATTACGCCCGGCCCAAAATGACTTGAGGACAAATTCGAAAACGGCGTCCGATGAACTTGCACCTTTATTCGGGGTCGAAGCCGTGGCATTCAAATCGCGACGACTATTTATCACGAGCGGACGGGAGGTCCCCAATTGGGCAACTGATGCACAGAGGGACAAGCGAGTCGAAAAAGTGTGCGATGTTTTCGGTCTGTAGAGTGCGGAAAAAGGGGTTGGTTTAAATTGATGATTGAATTTATGACTGGGTTGGTGTTTGGCTACATTGCAAAAGGTAAGTGTCAAATTCTTTGACACTTCGGGAGCACTGTAAACATGTTTGGTTAAAGAGAATTGAGAAGAATGGGATTGTACAGTTTTCAATTCACAATCTGAAGAATTGGAATAGAAAAATTTGAAAAATAATTTCTGTAAAATCGACTTCTATTCACTGGGAATAGAAGTTCTATTCAATTCAATTCACGTTAAACTGAATTGAATTAGGTACGTAAATATTGACAACTTTTTGGACTTGTACTGATAATAACACATTTTATGAAATAAAGAATATAGATTTTGTAGTATACTCTAATTGACACAAATTAGAAATGTACAGTTTGGCAAATTGTATTCAATGCAGAAAAACGAATTTTACCAGATTGTAAGGAAATAATGTTTATGTTGCAAATTTTTCATAAATGATTACTTACGCAGTTTGTATTCATTGATAGCTATTTGCAAACAAAATTTCACTGTAATGTGTTGAAAATACTGATTTTAGCTATTTTGGTGGACGGTCGCACAAAAGCGGTAAAATGTCTGAAATTGCTCTTAACCGCTTTCTTGCGTAACATTAAGGCAAATAATTCTTGTGGCGTAGGCAAACATTGATGAACAATGCCATAAATTTCACAAAGTTGCACCGTTACTCTTGTTTCTTTGAAGTTTGACAATGTAAATGCACCGAAATTACAGGTATTTTGAAATAATTGTATCTAGTTATTTCACATTTCATATAATGTGATTTCATTATGATTTTAGTAATAAAAGAACATTTATATCTAAAGATCTTGTTTAAAATATTATTTAATGAGAAAAAAAAACTTTGTGATTATATTCATACAAATTGGATTCAAGAAAAGCCAATTAACAATCAGGAAATTCAGAATTTCAGATGCTTATACTTTTCATTCGACTTAAATTTGACAGCAAAGGCGATTTTGCTGAAGCCTTTGATTTAGGTTATTGACTTTCCAGAGTTAAATAGAATTAGAAACATTGAGAATGGATTTTCAAATTCCTGAAAAATCTTAAGGATCGCAAGGCCTTAAATCCTGAAAAAGTTGTCAGGATTAAGGCTAAATTGAACACCATAATTACAGATTTCTCAAAATACAGTTTTATGAAAGTTTGAAAGCTCATCTAAAGCCCAGAGCGATTTTCTCATTTTGTATAGACCTTCCAAAAAATCAACATTTTATAATTTGTTTAATCTCTTAAGGTGATGTTACACTTATATGATTCCTACATTATAGGCATTTAGTGCATTTCTTGCAATTTAATTAAATATCTGAAAACTACAAAAGATATGATAAAACGGTTAAATCATTCCCTTGTTGAATTCACAAGGATCATTTTGTCAAATTTAAAACACATTATTAACTGAACATTGTTAACATTTATAAGTGTTGTATATACTTGAAAACAGGAAAAAATTAACGAGAGTGAGCCCCCATTTAATTAAAATTTCCATTTGTATAAAAAAACATGAGACACAGGTGTATACTCGAGTACAATCAGACGATCACGAGGATTTCAACCGAGCAACTCAGATGGCGCTGAAGAAAAAACTTTCTTGACTCAAGAAACAATGCATTTCATAGTAGTGATAAAAGGTTTTCGCCCAAGAAAACGCAAATTACGTTGAAAACCGTTTATGTTTTCACTCAAGAAAAAAGTTCTCCGCTCAAACTATTGGTAACTAAGAATGTACAAATTTTGAGGCAAAGTGATTATTTCTGTGAGTGTACATTACAAGTCAACTGTTCCTTCACATTGCTCTAATCCAATTCTTTCGAATCTTCTTTAATCACAAACATTCTCCCTCATCCATCTACACCTACTAACTTCTCATCTCGCATTTCTTTCCTCCTTTAACACTCACTTTTTCCACCGACCTAACCCTCTCAACAACGCCCCCTGTCCCGGCGCAAGATTAGTCAAATTTCGGCCGCACTATCGATTCGGCAATTTTCGCCGCCACGTGCATTACGTGCCAAATCAAATATACGCCACTTGCGTTACGCGCGATGTTATGTTCAAATTACGTTACGCGCAGACTTGGTCGTGCACCAAAGTTGTTATACCGCGCAAGTTTAGCTGCCTCGTTCAACTCTATTATGCGCATTATGCGGCTTCGTGCGATATACCCGGCGCGTCCCGGGCATTAAAAGATTTCGGCCGAATTGCGTCCATCAATTTTCGCGAAATAAGCCGCGCTTTTAATTGCGCCCGTAAATTTTCGGCGCCCGATCGCCCGGGACAAATGGGCGCCCGGGTAATCTCGCGCGATGATCGCTCGATCCGAAAATCCGCTTCCGGATCAATTAGACCCGTCCCGGGAAACCGAAAGGAAGCGGCCGGCTCCTCGAGGGACTCCATTTCCCACGCGGCGATTTATTTTCGGCGAACCGCGCGGCTCGGCAAAAAAGCCCGCATCGGCAGCGAAATCCGCCGACGCCGATGATTGTTTCCCGGTGCCGTTTGTCCGACGATTATCCCGGGACGGTACATAAATCGGGATTTCCGAGGGAATTGTCCGAGACGGGGGCAAATTAAAAGGCGGTATGTTAATGGCTTCTGGGGACGGTCTGTATGTTTCGGAGCAATTACAGACCGAAATATAAGGTGGCAGCCAGTAAATCTTGGAGGTATTTGTTTAGAAGTGGAGAGACTAAAATAAACAATCGCACGATAAGGAAGATTTGGTTTTGGCGGTTTTGGGGGATAGTGATTTAAAGGTGTTGGAAGACTGTTTTGATTTGGAAGACAAAAAGGGAGGATAATGGTTCAGTTTGGAAAATATATGGGTGGTAGTAGGATAATGAAAGTTATGTTTTGGGTTAGGAGGAAGGGCAGTTTGAAAGTAATAATGTTTTATGGTTCACAGTTAATAAAATTAAGTGAAATGGCTTGGTAGTTTTGGATTGTATTGTGCGGAGAAATATTTAGATTATATGGGTATGTTTTGATTAAAGGCTGGAAACAGTTTATTTTATATGCGTTTGATATCGGTTTTATGAAGATTCGTTTCAGCATGAAAGAGGAACAGTTTTTGAAAGTAATAAATGTTTTCCAACATGAAACGTTGAAGTGAAACATATTTCACGTTGTATTTTAGAACACTTTGACCGAAAATAAAATACGTCTTCAAAACTAAAATTAGGAAGTTTTTAAGCACTCAGGTCCTGTGTCAGAATGACAAATGTTCAATTATTAACGCTATTATCACTTGAGAAATCTAAATAAAGGTTACTACAAACTTTTCTTGTAACGTTGGGAGTAGTTGTGCTAATGTGCCCTGCAAGGTAGGAAATTGTATTTAATAATTTGATATCCTCTCGTTTAATGTATTCAAAGATATTGCTAAATTTAATTCGTGCTATTATAATTTTATATAATTTGCTTCGGAAGCTGAGGGGTTAAAATACATTAACTACAGGATGCATGAACACCGAACTAAACGCATTTTCTAAAACATATATTCATGTCAAAATATGGCCTGCATATACGATCAGCTGCGGTATTTTATTAGCAGTATTATAATGAGATGTCCTTTATTTTATCGTTGATTTAGAATCATTTTCATTCGGTATAATGAAAGATTTTGATGAAGTATACTCTAACTGATCATTTTAACATTTGGTAATTTTGTTAAACGAGATTTAATGAAAAATAATGTCTCTAAAATGTTATATTTTTAAGTAAAATATTAATTCATTCAGAGTTGATATAATTCGTTTAAGAACAAGTTTAGAGAGTATTTTAACTGTCAGTAATACCATTTATAGGTATATAAATTTAATCTTGATCAACTTTGTTACCACAAATCTAATTCTTCCCTTTCTCCTCATTTAACCTTAATCCAATTTTTCAAATTTCTTATTAGAAAGACAAATATAACTCTACTACATTTTCCTAAAATGTTCAACAGTACTAAAAAAATGCCATAAAATGTTCTTTTTCTATCTTAAATTGTTCAATAGTAAAGTTGTTGTTATATTGACAGATGTATCAAATAAAAGTATACAAACATTTTTATAAAACAATTTTTTTATTTCAAAATTGTGCTTAGCATATATTTAGTAACCACTTTCGATGTAACATCTATAAATTACTGAATGTATGTGTCATATGAGGATGTCGAAGACAAATTATCAAGTGAACGAAACGTTTATGTTTCTATTTTTAATCATATTTTAATAATAACATTTCTAAATTGTAAACAATTCCTATTTCTTTTTCCGGTATAATTCCTAAATATGCTGTAAAAACAGGGGCCTTATTTTAAAACACTTTTGTCCCCTTTTTAAAATGTTTTCAGGTGTTTTAAATTTTAACCTATCTTTTTATAATGGAAAACACTCCAAACGTTTTAAAAAATGAAACGGAAGTGTTTTAAAATAAGACATTTCTTTTTGCAGTGTATGTGGAACTATGTCACTTCCCAAAAGGGCTAATGTATTTTTTGGATAAATTTGACAATTTATATCTCATCTTCTATCGTGATGATACAATTTTAATATACCCATAATCAAACTATTTGGTTTTACCATGCAAATTTTTGTCAAATTACCTAAATGTTTGCGCGATGTCATTACATGATTTATTCATTTAACCACACAATTTATTTTCCCTCTTTTCTAAATGTAAGTTGATTTAAAATTTCATTTTATTTTCAAAATAGATTCCGTCTGTCAAACCACTATGTTCTACATCATTCTTAAAATTTCTCCAATTTATAGTCCATCCAATACGTTATTTTTAAAACTGATGAAACATTTAAATGTTTCGATCATTCATACAACGATCGAACAACATTTCGACAAGCGTTCTCAGAACCTCCCACATCCGGACTTTTATCTGTTGAATTAACGATTATACACACTTCTAAACGTCACACAATCAGTGTATTCCACTTTTGGTTCCCTTCGAATATAAAATAGACACAAAATTTTCTATGCCACTAACGCAGTTGTTCAAACCCCAGAACTCTACCCTAATAGACATGAAACATGGAATCCACGTGGAATATACGTGGACGAATATTTTAACGAGGATTCAACGTAGATTCGACGTCGAATCTACGAAATTAAGTGGATTTGTCTGTTAGGGTAATTTCTTATCCTGACCCGAATATCCCATCGCCCTTTCAACTTTTACACTCCACCTCCCCCTCCCCCACCCCCTCAATGCGGCCCGCGGTCATGTCATTAATAACGCAGCGCATTGTCCCGGCGCATCGGCGTTATTTTTCGGCCTAGGACACTTTTTGCTCTCCGAAAATGAATCAACATGTAAATTAATTTCTAATTTATTCATTCAATTTCGGGCGCGCGGGCAAATGAAACAATCTATATTCATTAGCGGGGATAATATTCGGGCCAGCGGGGCCGCACGAATTAATCTCCCGCTCACCTTAGACCCCTCTGCGAATCGGCGGATGTTTGTTTTCGGCCGCGAATCAATCGCGCGCGGCCAATTTTTCGCTCGGCCCGATCCGTCACGGCTGTCAGCCGGACCAACGCGGGAAATCGGCCGATAATTGGGAACCAGTGGGACGTTCGTTATGCAAAGTGACGACGTCCCGATCTCGGTTTCACGATTAGCGACGTTTAGTTTGACGTTTCGGTTTGACGTTCGGTCCGGCGTGGGAGGCCTGGGCAGGCCGTACACTCAATCAGGCGGAATCAAAAACGTCAAACCCGTCGAAAAGTCCGCTCGGCGGACCTCGGGACTGTTAATTTCCGGCATTATGGCGGCAATTAAAAATGCGAAGATTTAATCGGCGTTATTTAAATTCCTCGCCGTCGCGTATACGGGGCCAATAAAAATGGCCGCTTCCTTCGGGACTATCCGCCGTCAATCTGCCCGATCCGCTGCATTATGTCCGAACTTTACGACCCGGCCGACAGCGGTCGGTAATTTTCATACAAATGTCTCGGGTCCCTTCTGACGCGGCTTTCCGCACGCGTTTCCCTGCGAAATCGGGTTGAAGAAACGCTGGTTAGTAGAGGTTGGCAAAGTTGTTGTTGAAAAATATGTAGGAAAAGTATTAGAAAATGACAAATACTTATGGGAAAAGTGGAAAAAAGTTTGTGGAAGCATATAGGCCTGCAATTTCTAATAGGAATTGATAGAATTTATATATATTTCCATATAGATATTGGTTTGCCATTTACAAAAGTAAATGTAAATTTAGATATCTGCAGCATACCTTGATAGAACTAGATGTATATTATACATATATTAGACGGAAATTCATACATAAAATAGATATATAATATAATACACATATATTAGATATATCTGTGG
>JABFPB010007864.1:0-10615 GCA_022817645.1 Ceratoteleas bidentatus | reverse complement strand
TCACTCGTAAAAATCTAGGGATTATGTTGGTAGTCCGAAGGACTACCAACATAATCCTAGATTTTTACTCCTGAGTAATGTACTATACCTAAATCAAACACAAGATGTTTCACTGTCTCAACATGAAACACCAATGATACATCTTTTTTTCTAATGAGGAGATAAATACCAAATAGGGATAAATAACAAAAATATTAAAATTTCTGTTTTTCTGACGAATCGCAATATAATAAATATGATAAAAAAGGGACAGAATCGACACTTCGTTGGTTAATATTTGACTAAAACTTTCTATTTATTTACAAATATACAAAACTAACGTATTTTTTTAAACAATTTGATTCAATTTTAACTGTTACATTCAATTTTTCTAGCATTTCTTTGCTCACCAACTTATATTTTTTGTATGTATTTAATATACATAATATATACATTTATATATATTTCTGTATTCATTTAACTGATTATACGTGATAAATATATTAGAAACATAGACGACCTGAAAATTTGTTGTCGAAATATAATTTATTTATGCGTATATGGGGCCATTATAAAACCTTTTTCTCCCGATGTCACCATACATCTTACGTTCAAGCTATCACACTCTTTCAAAACCGTGTCCGAAATTCCGAAAAATTGTGAAACCCAAGATCTCACCTCGACCTAACCAAATGCGCATTTTCCATACTAATTTCATCCTTCTGAATACGTCCTTAATTACACCCGACCTTCGAGACCGCACCTCTCTTGCGCCCCACCCCACACGCTCTTCCCAACCAAACATTATTTTTGATCTGGCGCCCAGCCCATCTTGCGTTGGCCCTCGCCCAGGAACAACGACAATCACGCGGCGATTCAGACCAAACGAGCAGCGAACAAAACTGAAAATCGGCGGCCACCCTTGCCGAAACGGAATCACTCGAGCCAAGATTACCATTTACCGAACATGGCGCCCGCGGCATGCAAATGCCCCCTCCCCCTTCTGTAACCCAATCAAGGGCGGGCGCGGTAATTCGGCTCGTTAGTTCGTTATTTAGGCGAATTGTGCGCGAGTCGCACGCCGGCGGCGGCGCGAATTAAGTGCGTTTTCATATTTAAATCCGGGCCGTGAGACCGCCATCTCGTCGCCTCTGCCATGTTGATTTTTGCGCGCCTAAGACTGCCGATCCGCGGCGCCCCCCTCCCCGCCGAAAATCGCGCGCGAGCTGTACCGGAAACGCCCCTTCGGTGCCCTTTTTTGCGAGCCCCCCGCCACGCAGCGCGCCGCTCCCCCGCCCCCTCGCGGCGCGGCACTCTTGTTTTGAAAAGCCCGCGCGCGCGAAATTCGAATTGCCGGCGAAAAACGCGCGCATCAATTAAAACTCCGGCCTCCGGCACGGCCATCTTGGCTCGAGGCACGCCCTCGCGTCTTTGTTTCCGCGCGCGCGTTTTTTTAATGACTTCGCTCCTTCGAGATGGCAGACAGAGAGGCAGCGCTATCGCGCTCATTTGTACCCTCCTCCACCCGGCATTATCGCCACGTTAGCCCATTATACGGGCATTCCGGTGGCTGTGTGCGTGCCGCGCGTGTACCAATAATCGCAAACGCCACGCCACGGTTTAGCCCTCGGTTTGGCTTGTTTTGTTTCGCAGCCGCTTTTACTCGCTCGTTTTTGCACCACGAGCGTGTAAGCGCGCGAATAGTTTTTGGGGGATTTTTTTTCGGGGGCTCTCTGGCCGATCGGGGTCTGTGAACAGGGAAGCCAGTTGAGCCGAGTACTGTCATCGATACGAGTCACCGTTTTTTCGGGACAAGGCGCGGGGCATTTTGGGGTATGTTTGGTTTCATTTGGTTTTAGTTTGCGGATAGCTTTTGGTTGGTTTCTTCTTATGAAAAAAGGTTTGACCAAAAAGTAGGCTAAGTTTGGAATTTTTTTGGGGCCAATGAAAGAACATAGAAGGAAACGGTTTTGGGATTCAAAAAGATCAAACTTTAGTCTTTATTTTCAAATTTTTTGAACTAAAAAAAACAAAATGGCGCTCGTGGTGAGATATAAATCAAGGTAATGTCAGCGCGGAATTGCAAAACTGCGGGCACTCTGCTGCCTCAGGAAAAGTAAATTAAATTTATTGGAGGATAGACCTAAGAACAGTTAAAAAACTTCAAATTTGACGATATGGTGCGATCTCAAACTTTGAGGTCGATTTTTCAGCCCTTTTTTTCACTTTAGGGCTTCACAAAAAATAGTGAATACAAAGAATTTGTAAATTTTATAGGTCGCAGTTTTGAAAACATTCTTGCCTATATATATTCAAATCTTCAACGATTAAATGTGATAGGTGACTGAATGGCATTTCAATTTCAATCTGTGAATCATTTTCCTGCGGTTGCAAACAATGGAAACTCCTATAAAATATCGTAATGAATTGAAAAAAAAACATCCTAACAATTAGCTGGAACTCAGAAAGTTCGAGCCATCAGCTTTACATTTTACCCAGTAAGCTGATTTGACTTATAATGTCTATGATGTAATTTGATCACAGTTGAAAAATACCTGATATGTTACTATGAAAGCGAATCAAATAAACGATCTTTGACAGCATGCACATTTGTTTCATTAATGATAACGATGAAAACAAATGACATTTTATTTATATTATTAGCTACTAAATGTAAGTCTAAATCAATAGTAAACAATTCATTCGCGATTATATATGACTCAAATCGATTCAACACATACTCTTCATTCATTGCTGGATGAATCGTACATATGGAATTGATCGAAATTCATTTTAACCCTCTATCTGGGATGCCGCCCGAAAACGTCTTGTTATGAAAGAAGAGGGGGTCGACCAATCAGTTTGAATATCGTTAAATGTATGTGTAAATAGTTGCGCGCGTCGCATGAATTCGTCAATTTATTCGACGATTCGGTATAAACGTAACCTCAATTTTGAATGGCGCGAAATCTATGCGAGTAGAAGGGATAAGCAATCCCGGATAGAGGGTTAATTTAGGTTAGAACACTGATACGAGGAGAGCAAATGTGAATCGTAGTCTTTGAACTGAAATACATCACCTGTGTGCCAGTCGTAGTTTTTTTTTAAATTCGCGATTTGCTGGGAGGAATGTTGAATCGTTTTCGATCTTTTTTAAATCTTTTCCTATCGTTTTTCATTTACTGGGATGGCAATCGCATAACCTTGGCCATTATTTCAGCTACATTTTTCATTCGTTCCATTCGGCAGACATTGCGCAATTACCATTGAATAACATTTTTTTTACTAAATTTTGTAAATTTTGACAGGACAGGACTGGTCCCTGTGCAGTGTTCAATCTATTATATTTTTTCCGTGTAGACATATAACACGCAATTGACAAAAAGGACTTCATTTCACCTTTGGCCAATTATTAGGATATTTGTTTCTCTGGGCAGCCATTTTAGCCATTTTGGTGAACGATACTTTAAATTTTATATTGACAATTTTTTTTTTAAGACGAATTGGAGCCACGAAGGAACTCGAGTCGTTACGCGCTTCGGAGTAAAGGTAACGAGCTGGCACCCCGCCCACGTTGTTCGCCAGTCAAGCGTGCACTTTAAAGACAGGTGCAGCAACGCAACCGTGCCTCGATCGCATCTCAGGTCACATTTCGAAACAGGTGTCTCGACTTACCACGGCTTTCGCGTGTCATAGGTACGTTTACACCGTCAGCGGCGGTCATTACGCTAATGACGTGCTCTCGCGACGAACTGTATATTTCGATCAAAAACCAATCACAATGTTTGACTCTCTACTCAATACTCTCGAGTTCAAAAGTCTGTTAGCAGGTCACCGTTGGATCGCTGCGAAGCCCCGATGTATACGACGACCGTCTTCCAGCCATCATCGGGACTTTACGATGATTGTCTTCGGCGATTTTTTACGATGACTGTCTTATATTTAATCACGGAGACTTTTTACGACTGTCTTACGCAATGGGGGATATTAAACGATGATTGTCTTAAGAAATCACGGCGCTTTTCACCAACGGCTGTCTCAGAAGAGTTGTGGAGATCTTAAATGACGATTGTCTTAACGGAATCCCGATGAAAACCGGATCGAATGCAAAATCGTTCAAATGCCTATCGTCGATGCACGCATTTCTTCCGGTGGAAATACTGCAAGCTATCATTTCAACGGCCTAAACGGTGAAACTAAAGCATTTCCTCGATGCTACCCCGGTGACACAGATATGATATCGCGCGACGGGTAGTTTTCTATAAAGCGAGCGGACGTTTTCTAAAGCGTATCACTTCGACGACAAACGGTTTATTAATAATTTTCCTCGCAGTGTCCGCGCCAGGCGACCCGCTTTCGGAAACACCTGGCCACTTGCGAGAAAACGCACGCACGATAATCGCGCGCGCCTGCTGAATTAACTGTCTTACGAATCCGATTAACCGGGTTACGCGAGATTATTGCACACTGCTAAACAGTCCAGAACCTTTTTTTTCGATTTCATTGATACCGCGCATTATTTAGGCAAGATGAATGGAAACTGGAAATGGTAGCTTGGGAGAACATCCATATTAAAAGGGGAAGAGAGAGCCACCCTGAGTTACAAAAAATAAAGGAATGTTGATATACAAAGTCATTATGAAGATACAGCGAGAAATAGGGGAGCCCGAGCGGATGTCATACATAAATCAAATTTTTAAATGCGTATTTTTTAACCTATGTTTTTTGTTCAAGATGAAAAAAAATTATTCAGTGTTTATTTATTTCTAATACTTAAAAAAAAACATGAAAATTACTAATTTTTTGAGAGCGCAGAGAGCCCCACGAAAACGACTCAACCGTTTTTGTAAACTGTAACAAACAATTTTTTTATTTAAAAAACTGAACCGCGTGCAACATCCACAACTGTTTGTTAGAAAGGAAACGAGGAAACTGCGGAAAGCAACACGTCGAAAATTCAATCACAGAGCCAATCACTGCGCAGTTATTCCTCGCGGTTAGATATAACTCCGTTTGAAGCCCATCGCGGCGATAAAATGAATCGGAAAATGTTTGACCCGCGTCAAAGAGCGATTCGACGCAAAGCGGTGCGCGCGTTCCGCGATTTTTCAATTACGGCGCCCTCCCCCGGAATCTCGTTGCGATTCGTTACTGAGCCTTGAAATCAGGCAATACCAACGAAATCGTTCCTATCTCGCTGACTAATGCGAAGCCGGTTGAGGGGGAGAGGGACGCGGAAAAAAATGAAATACGACCGCTACTCGGCGGCAATTGAATTTAAAAGTCGCGCGCAAAAAAGCACGGAAGCGGTTCGCCGTTTGCTTTGCGCTCGAGGGAGCAATATTTTACCGACTGTTAGACGTTGTCCCAGATTCGCGTCTACGAGTGGACCTTTTGACCACAAAGAGCCCCGAAGTAGGACCACCGGTGAAAGTCAATGCAAACAAAACGTCAAACCCATAATTATGACATTAACGCGGAGATGAGTGCTCAAAAGGAAATAATGAACAGTCAAAGAAACTCGCAAACGACTACGTTTCTGGCGAATTCATTCCGACCTACATTCGCGATCGATTTGCGCGTAATTCGCGATAGGTGGCGGTTTTGGGGATCGTTATTTTTTTCCCGATACCGCTTAGGTACGGAGAAACCAATCCATCGAAAGATGATATGAAATAACTAGATGGCGCTCGTTAAAGAAATGTAAAAAGCAGAGAAAGGCGGGGAACGGAATGGCGGTTACTCATTTGCGGATGTACGACGGAAGGAGATCGGTATCTCACAAGAACATCTGCCGTTTTTTTCCGACTCGAGGATTCCAGCCACCGCCTGTCGTAATTACGGAATTCATTTCACAATTGACATTTCACGGTTTTTCCTCGATCGACCGTAAAAGTCATAGTCCAATCATACTGGAATGAGGGAAAAATAATAGTAAGGCCCATTCCGTATTTTACTGCACACTATGTGTCATTCGGGCATTTAAACAATTTACATTTCATTGCCCGGTCGCAGTCGACCAAGGTCGCCCAACCTTTCTTGTTGCGTTCCCTGTCGGAATTCGGATCCGGCCGATTTTTTGCCCGCAACTGGTTGCATCTGCATAATTGCGCCGTTTATTCGTCCGACGACTTTCGCGGCGCAGAAATTAACAAAGTGCAGACTTTTCCCAAGAGATCGAGCCGTCAGTCTTCTCTTATTATTGATAGCTTATCGGGATCCAGATTTCAAGAGCGCCGCGCGCATTGTGAGAAAACTGTGACGCAACGCGAGACGCAGCGCGATCACAATAACTCAATGCTGACGAAAGCGCCAATTAAAATAATTTATTTAGTTAATTTAATTAAGCGCGCGATCGCAGCGTGTATTTATGCGCGCGGCATTAATATAAATTACGCGGTCGAACGATGAAAGTACCTGGCCCGTATATGGGACATATAATTGGATCATGTAAATCAACCATTTTTTCCGCGATGCACGCGGTCGCTGATCGGACGTTTATGGGCTTTACAATTATAAGCGATCCCGCGATATTTCGCCGAGAGTCATTTGAACATGAACGGTTTATGCTCGGACTGCTTCTATATATGGTCCATGTGTGTTTCGTTTCATTTGTGCCATCGTACGTTTCATTTCTAGACGTTATTACGATGGACCGCATGTTTGCGATGTTAATTTATGAACCGTATGCGGGAACTAGATACCTTCCCATTTTTCGGAAGGTTTTAACATATAAGGTTGCGATTTTATGAACCATGAAGAGATAGCCTAAATATGGAAAATTAATGGATCCTGAACCACTTGTGGAATAGTGTGCGAAAGTAGGAAATTTATAACCATATATTGAATTGACCAAAATGGGATTCTAAACATAGACATTTTCAATGCTGAGTATTGGATGCTACCAAATTTATTTATTGGACATGAAATACCGTGGTTTATGGACAATTGATTTTGGACACCCATACATTTAGGTATACACCTAACACTGATCCTCGATTACTAAACTCATTGATTTATGAACTGTTTAACATCAGAAGGCTTCTACCATTACGGACCACTTGATTTTCGATATACACCTTATGAAACACCGAAAACTGATCTTCGAAATTTAAAGCCTCATTGATTTAAAGATCATTTGACTTCACATACATTCTACGTGGGACATCAGACCAATACTGGAAGCCAGCTACTTAAAAAATGGATCACTTGTAAAAAGTACCTCGGACCGTTACCTCCGGAAAATGACAATGCTTTCCATCACAAACGGAAAGCATAACAGTATTCACGTATGGACCACTTCTAACCGATTGCCAACCCGTAATAAAAACTCAACTTCCACTTGGTCGCCAAGCGGAATAAACAACGTCTAAACGATCAGTCTAAAGATTGGCATAAAACGCACAATGAGACCGAGATGAACATGAATAATGGCAGAGAACTTGGCTGGAACAATGGGAAGCAGGTGTTCCAGGCATGTGACATAATTAATGTGTGCGTTTGCACGAGGCGAGGTGAAGCAGTATTACACGCGCTAATGGCCAGTTACACGGTGAAAAAGGCGGCAGCCGATGTTCAAAGAAAGATCGAAAGAAAGCCATTTGGTGGGATTTCTCGGAAAACGGGGAAACGCCGGATCCGGAAAATTTCTCTCCGGGTTGGTCGAACCCGTCGCAATCGCGGAAGCACTGGGCAAAGAAATTTCGAGTATGCGATACGGTTATGGCGTTCACTCAGGAAAATATGTCATGAAATATTACTGAAATCCCAGTTTACATTACTGAACTGTGCAGAACATAGTGGATAAATCCCGTCAAGATTCGTCGATAGTTATAGAAGTATTAGAAAATAAGAATAAAGGATATGATTACGTTTCTGAACAATAGACATTGTGTTTTTGCATATTAGCTTGAAATTTTGATATACGAAGTAACAGTAATGATTTCTATACGCCGCCCTTTTAAATTTGCGCGAAAAAGTCGCAATGGTATTGGTCGGTTAGGAGTCGAGATCTATTGTCGCTTTTACTCGCCGATAAAGGACTAAGCTACTTTGACTACTGTCCTCTTTAAGTCGAAAATAAATGCAAGTCAAACTATTGATAAGTCAGTTGAGATTGTCCGTCTGTATGGTGAAGGAACGGCAACTATAACGCCTTTATTCATCATTTAATTTGTACTGCTAATTTTCCCCCTATTCACCCTACACGGAAGTTTTACTGAACTATACATTAATGTATAAGATACAATGATTTATCCCTAGTTTACCCTATACTGTTCAGTACTTTTCCTCGTAAACATGTCATTCTTCCACCATTGTTCTTCTCAGTGTTGCGACAACGCGATCGGACCGTTTTTCTGGCAATCTAACGAACGGTTGTACGACTTTTTCGAGTACTTTTTTTCGATCGATAAGCCTGCATTATGTAAAAGTCCGTCACGGGGAATGTCATTTTTCCGGCCCGACGTCTGGCATTTTGTTTCTAACGGCGATTAATAATGGCGGGGCACGCGATACCACGGTGGGCAGCAGTCCAGTTTTCGACGTCAAAAATCGGTTTGCTCAACTTGTCGCCGCACGAAGGCAAATTTGCATTCGAGTTCGTAACAGTCGGATACCCCCTTTTCCGTCGTTCTTTGCAATTAATGCCGACGTATCCGGCGCGATCGATCGCCCCGAAAACGAACTCGCGAAACGGACTTCATTCAGCCGGACTACTTGTTGGATCGTCAAACATTAATCAAGACTAATTAATCCGACTTCATTAAAACAGAGTGTCTCGTTCGGAGAAACTTGCTCTAAGTGAATCTTGCGTTTTGCATCGAGAAGTGTGCAGTTGAAAAGGGGTTTCGGACTGTCGGAAGAAGGGAATTCGAAAGGGGTTTTTTGCGGGGTCGAGTTCAGAGAGAAAAATGGGGGGTTTCGATTTGATGTTTGAGAAGCTGAAGATGAGGTTATGTTGCTTTGAAGGTGGGACTATGTTGCTTAATCTCGAGTCGACGAAACAATGATTGTGTTAATTAATCATGGAACTCGCGCAAAACGACGGTTGTCTAAACCAGGGGAAATTAAGTACGATTGTGTTGCGAGAGGTTTTACAGTTGTCTTGATGAGTGCAACAGTTTTATCACGTTTGCTTTAATCAAATGCGTAGAAGTGCTGCAACGATTGTTTTGAATGTGAAGAATCTTAACACGATTATGTTAAGCGATGCTGGAGAGTTATTACGACTATTGTAGGTTTTTTCATTGATGTTTAAACTGTGGAGATTTTAAACAACGATTGTCTTAATCGATATTTCTTAATTATTGATACCTTTAGTTGTGGGGAATAAATTCCGTGTTGAAAAATAATATTAAAAACTACCCTTTATATCATTTTGAATTAAAGTAAATTCAAAAGAATACGATTGTTCAGGTTTCAAGAAACAAACTGGACAATTGGGATTTTACATAAGCCGTCACGCCATCTGGATCGGAACTATTTTCAGTGTGTTTTCAATCGTTTTTTCATTTTTCACAGTAAGTACATTATAATGAAAACAAATTTCGTTAAATTAAGAGAATGTAAGTAAATTAGAAAATTAGAGAATGTAAGTAAATTAAAAAAAAATGCAATTTATTTTTTATACAAAATTTTAACAAAAAAATTTGATGCAGAATGCGTGACGGTTTATGTCAAATCTTAATAGAGAATAGGGAATCTGAATAATCAGTTCTTTTTTTAATTAATTTGTAAACCCCAATATAAAGATATAGAAGAAACATTATTAGAATCCAGTTTCAATGTGAATGTCAGTAAAATGTTACTTTATATGAACTAACAAAAATTCACAACGTGTGA
This sequence comes from Ceratoteleas bidentatus, assembly GCA_022817645.1. NCBI lineage: Eukaryota > Metazoa > Arthropoda > Insecta > Hymenoptera > Scelionidae > Ceratoteleas > Ceratoteleas bidentatus. The sequence goes on along the minus strand of JABFPB010007864.1, from coordinate 793 downwards.
AATTCAGTAATATATTAAATTTGACCTATTATGAAACGTCTAAAAACTTAGCCCCTAATGTGAAGTTTCTATTCCCTTTCCAGAACTGAATAGAGTAGATAACGTTGCAGCTGGATTCTTTAAATGTCGGTAACTTCTTTTTTAGAGTAAAGCAAATGTGAGATTGGACAAAATTGGCATTTAAAATTGTCTTATCCCATCGTCGAGGTTGTGTACAATCCTATTCTTCTGAATTTATTTTAATCAAAAACGTTTCACAGGACGCTTAAAGATGTTTTTCCTTTACTATAATTACAGATGTTTTATCCTAATTGCGAACGAAATACAATATTTGGCACATTTGTTTCGAGTCTGAATTTTGATGTTTAGACCTTATAGAGGGTCATTCCGATCACAGAAATGTGGTAAGATTTCTGCGACTATTTCCCATTAGCTGAGAATCAATTAAACACAATAAGTTCCAATTGCAAATGGACACAAATCCAATTAGACAAAAAGTGTGTAAATTGTATCAAATTGTAATTAATAGCGACCAATGAGAAATTAGTACTTTTCCAAAACTTAATTGTAAGTAATTGTATTAAATTGTTATCAAAATGCTGGCAGAATCGAGGTAGAAGCGTCCAATTAAATACAATTTAATTCAGTTTGCCGCCATTTTAATTTACAATTTAATACAATAACTTACAATTAATTTCTGAAAAATACTCATTTCTAATTCTGTGGTTTTGAGGAAAAACCAGTTAAGTCACTTTTTTGTGATTTTGAGATATTTGCGTTTAAAGTTTCAAAA
>JABFPB010007863.1:0-10615 GCA_022817645.1 Ceratoteleas bidentatus | reverse complement strand
CCGAGTAATCACTTATTAAAGCGGTAAAAAGGGCTATATTCTAGTATAAAATAGCTTTCATACAAAATAACGAAAAAAGTAAATGTATTAGTTAAAAAATATTTAGTTACTAACTATCATAGGGGCACTATTTTATTGCATATGTTTTATATAAAACCGAAAAACTCTGCGTAAACACTGAATAAACAAATAATAAGTTGGAGTAAACTTTTGAACCTTACTGTACCGCTAGTACTACCTTAATATGAAATAGTTGATTTACGAATATTCATTGAGTTCCATATATCCATATTACGCTTGATGTAAATTGGACACGTTAAAATTCGTTTGACCTAGTTCTAAGTTGTTTGGTTTTATTGTTCGTAGTGTACTCGAATTCGATTGATAGAAGCCAAACAGTTTCAAATATTAAGAGTACATGAATGTATAAGTCGGAGGTTGCAAAATATATAAATGTTTTCACGTAACTTTGGGAAAACATTGCTTTTTTGCTACTGTATAGAACATGTCATCGGATGGGACAACGCGTGATCGAATAATATCGGCGTTCCAGCTGCTATCTCCGTTCTCGAATCGCCATAATCATCTTCACAGTCGAAGTAGTTGCTCTGAAAATCAGTTGATTATCGGTCATAGGGAGCTAGCATACTGAATAGCATCTGATCGTAAGTATAAATTATCTTATAAATGGCGAATATTTATTACTACACGGGAAAAGTAAGTGTGTTATTTTAACACGTTTAGATACATTGGTAGTGTCTTTTTCACGAAAACATCTCATTTTAAGACGATTTTGGTCTTTTCTGGAAAAGTGTCTTGGAAAAAGACACTTCTTTTTGCAGTGTAGAATACGCTAGTTTATTGAGATTAGCAGAATAGCATGCGACCTAAACGGATTTTCGTATAACAAAAACTCATGGAGACGAGAAACATAGGGTGTGTTCGGGGTTAGCGGTACATTGAGTACTGTACCAAATTTTCATATAAGTGCAAGCAAGATAACTGATTTTTGTCTCGCTTGCACTTATATGAAAATTTGGTACAGTACTCTATGTACCGCTATGTACCACTAACCCCGAACACGCCCAATGTGAACCTCGAACACCGACAAAACAAAACCTGTTTTACCGATAGAAATCAGCTTCTCCAATTCCACTCGATGTTTCCCTGGATGCAACCTCCAAACCAGATGGCGCTTCTTCCCCTTACATCTGTCAATACAGTCTTCTCCAGAACTGTTATGAGAAACGTCAGTGCGAGTTTGAATTTCAAAAAACCAAAACAAAGCCATCGATATTTCGAGCTGGTGAATTTCTTTCCTGATAAATTTGATCGTGAAACATGGTAACGAATGGCGGAAAGCGACTCCTCGGTTCGGATATGAATTTTTGACGAAAACACAACTGGAAATTGGAGATACGAAAATAGACGAAACGTCGAGATTGAAGTCTGAATTACAGAAAGTAGCCAAACGACTGAAGAACCGAAAATGCTATGCAACGCTGGAAAGCTAAGTCTGTTTTGTTTCGTGACTGCAGCGGTGCTCGCAGTTTTACCGGAGATGCTTTTGAGGTTGGAATTGCACGTCTACCATGACTTTTTCACCAACCTCTGGTTCGCCCACTTATGTCATTACGCCTTCTTGAATTTTCTCGTCTTATTGCCACTTCGTCATTTCTTCTTTAAGGTGAGTCAGCAATTGTGTTTTCAATCATATATTTATAAATTTATTTTCACAATTGTTGAGTAAAAAGCTTTGTGTAAATCAATTCTATTTATTCACCAATTCAAACTTATTGAATAAATAGAATTGCCGTGTTTTAGTTTTCTTAAAATAATATACTTTTATATTTTTTTATTTTTTTTTAGAAAATTTTAGAAAATTAGAAAAATAAAATATAAAATAATATTTTATTTTTGAGATTTTTAATTTTTGGGTTGCCTTATATTTTTTAAACAATAAATGTTTATAAAGTTGTACATGTACAACAGTTTTTTTCTAACATTTCAATCTACCTTTAACGCTTGTTTTTGACATTCTCATTTTATTTCATCTATTTTAAATAATATCAAGTCCTTTGAAACTTCAGGTAGCTGTACGATCTCTCTTTCTCGGCTATGCCTTCGGACTCGGACTCCTCATCTTCTCCGCCAGTCCAGTTTCCTGGCAGATGTTCGGCGTCTACATCTGCGTCCTCTCGTTCTTCCACTACTCCGAGTTCCTCGCCATCGCCTGGATTAACCCCCAGGAGATGTCTGCCGACAGTTTCGTGCTGAACCACAGTGTGGCCTATGTGGTGGCTGCCTGCTCCAGCTGGCTGGAGTTCCTGGTCGAGCGGTATTACTTCCCGGAAATGAAGGAACCAAGTTCCATCTCCTACTTCGGTCTGATCCTCTGCGTCTCCGGCGAGTTCATCCGCAAACTGGCGATGTTCACCGCGAGGCACAACTTCAGTCATTTGGTCCAGAATGAGAGAAGGGAGAACCACGTTCTGGTCACTCATGGAGTCTATAAACTTTGGAGACACCCAAGTTACGTTGGGTGGTTCTATTGGTCCATTGGAACTCAGGTAAAAACCACTTTTGGGGAACTGCTTTTAATTTTGAAGTTTGGTACTGGTCTTTATATGACTGGATTTAAATGACTGAATCATTTTCCTAATTCAGCAATTTTTAAATGACTTTAGCAATTTTTAAAATGATACTCAACTTTAATATAAAAGATACGAAGATAAAAAATAGAACAGTCTCAAAGGCAATGTTAAACTTTAATAGAACTTTAGTAAATTATTGTTATGACAATATTCATCTTTTCAGCTGGTTCTCCAAAATCCCTTCTGCTTCCTCGCTTATGCGTGGGTCTCCTGGAGATTCTTCAATGAGCGAATTTACTTGGAAGAAGTCACGTTACTCAACTTCTTCGGGGAGGATTACATCGAATACCAGGAGAAAGTTGGCACTGGTCTTCCATTTATCCACGGGTATCCGATCAAAAAGTCGGACTTGACTGGAGACCAGGAAAATGGTTTCTAAATTAAATGACTCATCTCACGGAATTTCACAAACTAGTCTGACAATTTTAGACACTGTTTTCTTATTGACGAATCGCTACTGAAAAACTATATATGCTAGATTTAATATTAAAAATGATATTGATTTTAATATTACACCTAACGTACAAAACCGAGCCCTAATTTAATATTCAGTTTTATGTGGAAATTCATATTAAAATTAATATGAACTTATGTTAATATTAAGTTTAATATTAAATTTAATATGAACTTATGTTAATTTAAAATTTAATATTCAATTTAATATTACATTTTTTCAGTGGAGATCTCGTTTTCTGAACTTGTACAATCAAGCACAAAGTGACTTCGACTAAACTTAACTTAATCTTTAAGTTACAATCTGAATTCAGTGAATTCAAGCATCCCTTAAGATTCTCTGCCATATTCGACAATATTAGAGATAGATTATTGATGTAAGCCAGTGTTGTTAATAAAGTTTAAGTCATGTTTTCTAACCTGATATTTATTCATCTTTCAATTAATTTACATTTTTGTAACCGGTTTTCTTATTAAAGTAAGGATCCCCAAAATATTATTTTAATTTACTTGTTTCTCATCTTTCGTTTGATTACGATTTTCAATTTTCTTGTCCAACTTTCTATCATAAATAAACCATTTATGACAAATTAAGAGTGAAATCATTTTTTCTTGATTCATTTTACGATAATGAAGGCAGATAAAAAGTAGTTACCTCAAATATAAATCCCCTCCCAAACACCTGCTTCCCCCTCCAAACTTCAGCTGTTATCAACGTCTGACATATAAACATGACGGACTGACATTTGTCCGAAAGGACAATATAATACAAGGTAATTATATGTTAACAATACTATATTCGCTATTACTATTATCTAAAAAAATTAAATGTAAAAAATCTAAACACTATCCTCGTAAAGTAACGATAAAAATAACAGCATTTTAACTGAAAAAAGTCTGCTCTAAGACTGAATATCATAAAAAAAACGCGTTTTGAAATTCTACCTTTTCTGATACTTATCAAATTGATTTAACGATTGCTGTTTACGTTTTATTCGAGGCAAAGTAGATCGGGAAGTGAGGTTAGGGTGTTTTCAGCTGTCAACAATGGTGAAAAGGTGAGACGTAGTTGTATTATTGATTCGAAAAAGGGAACACCTATGTGGAAATCGACAGGAGACATGGCGGTGGATGACGTCACGAAGGTCCCGAAATTCGGTTTCAAGGTGAAACTGAACCACGAGTTTCCGGAAAAATGGTCCCAGGGAGCGAAACCGCGGATTCGACAGATACCCCAGATGGTCGCTTTAGCGATGAGGTAAATTTTGAAAATTAATTTTTAGGTGGAATTTTAAATGGTGGATTTTATATTTTGAAATTGTAGATTTTATATTTAAAAATTGTGGATTTTATATTTAAAAATTGTGGATTTTATAATAAAAAATTTTGGATTTTTTTATTTAAAATATGTGGATTTTATAATTAAAAATTGTGGATTTTATATCTAAAAATTATGGATTTTACATTTCAAAATTGTGAATTTTATATTTCATATTTGCTAGTAAAAACCTATATATTTTGAAAGAAAAATTCCTGAAGCTGGAGAAATTGAAAATATTTTTGAAATACTTAAGCAATTTCAAGCTGAATGAATGTTTCTAATTAAAAAAATTGTTTTTCATGAATCGTATACAGATGTTTTTCTGTAGAAAATTGTGGTTTGAAAATGAAAGAATTGAAATTGAAAATACGAATAACGTAATTCAAATGACAAAATGAATAATGGCTGATAATTGAACATAAACTGCAATTTAATAGCAAGCTATTAAGTGAAATGTGTATCCGATTTAAAATAATGACAGTTTAATTGAAACCAAGCATCGTTTTGTATTAATAAGCACGAGATTCGGTTTAAATCGCCTGTTATTGAAATCCATGAATTATAACTGTCTTGTTTATTTTACTTTTGTATATTTTTAATCGAAGCATTATTATTTCACTGGATCAAAATTTTGCACAACAAGAGTCTAATTAGCGATTACTGATAGATAACGTTTTTCAGGTATCTGTGTTGGTATTACCGGATTGTAAAAAAGGGGCGTTTACCTTTAATGGATTATATTCACATGAAAAATGGATTGCAGATGTATGGTAAACTACCCACCCTGTTGGAAAATACTTATAGAAATGTCACCTTTGGACAAAAACCACATTGAAAAATATACAGACAAATAGGACTTCCCCTTTATTTCTATTAGTATCTATGCGTTTCTATGCGGTTTTTGTCCTAATGTTGTCAAATATGCAGTAGTCCTAATTGTATCTAACAGTATTTTTATCAGATTTTTTATGATTTCTCCTGTACCCACACAATATACAGGAGTAAATACACGAAATCAAAATAAGTAAAATACTTATTTCCAACACTCCCACTATTCTCTGGCTCAGTGGTTAAGTACTGACTTTACACCTGGGAGTCGTAAGTTCGATTCTTCGTGTTGGTGCGATAGACAAACCTTAGATACTTTTTTTGGTATGTGTATATATTTTTATTATAATTTGCTGTATTTGTAGTATTATTTTCAAATGAATTAGAGCTATTATTTATTTAAAAGCTGAATATTTGTGAGAAATTTGCGTGAGATCTGACTTGAGCTACGTGGAGCTTCGACGTTGATTAAATGTTTCATTCGATATGGAATCGACATTGATTCAATGTCGATTTCAACATCAAGTCGATGTCGATTTAATGTCGATGTTAACATTGAATCAACGTTGATTCAGTATCGAGTGAGATACCGAATCAACTTCGATGGTATCGACGTCGATTCGATGTCGACTGAAGGGACATTGATACGTTGATTCGATATCTGTTTCAGCGATTCGGCATTGCTGTTCCGTTAGTGGGAAACAATCATTAAATTATGATTGTTTCAACTTCACAAGACATTAAATATTATTGTAGTATAATTAAACATTATACTACAATATTTAAAATGAAACATTGTACTTACGATATGTATTTCATCGAATTCGATTTTGAGTGTCTTTATGTAGTTCATGTTATCCTGAAAATATAGGAATTAAACAAAATTAATAAAATTAATATATGTAAGATTCCGCTGTTACCGACAGCTAGTAGAGGGGATGAGAGCGTGCAAGTAGAAGGGATGAGAGCCTGCAAGGAGAGGGGATGAGAGCGTGCGAGGAGAGGGGATGAGAGCGGAAGAAGTCAGTTGTTCATGTGAACGCGGGCACGAGACAAGCAAAAGCAAGTGTTACCGGGTGTATCCGACCGGGGACCTTCCCGAGGGGCGCCGGTTTCATCTAACGCCCGGCGGATTCTTCACGACCACCTGAAGCCAGTGACATTAGTGCGCGTAGGATCTCCCCAAATACCTTCACATGTCCCATTTCCTTTCCTTCCCAATTCCCTTCCTACTTATCTTACGTTTGCGCAACGTTGTGCTGCATGCGGCATACACCCATACATTGTAACGTTCACCAACCCGAAAAACATCTACGCAAACACGACGGGGACAAATCTCGAACCGGCTCGGGGAACATTGGGGGACGTCCGGACGTCGGAACCTCCACGCGTCAAAACTACAGCACGAGCAACCGGGATTAACTTGTAAATGTTATCGGAGGTATCCACTCGAAGGAGGAGGACACGTTGTAATTTTTGTAAACGTATATTTATTGCAAAATCTTTTACAAAGCCGCGTCGGGCCACGGCCGAGCGCGGACGGGATCCGGACAAGAACACGCGGGTCGCAAACGGCACCCGGGCTCTCCGACTACCGATTCGCTTATCTCGCGATTTTTGGGACAACAGTCGAATAATCTGGTCGACGTCCCAGTACTCACTAACTGCAGCGCTGGGCGTTCCAGAAAACTAAACCGCCGAAAAACACGCGACGAAAAAAGAAAAAGGGGCTCAAAATAAAAACATTGCGGCACAAATAGTCGCCTAAGTATAATTCGAAACATCAGGAATTATTCTATTACACTCGGTCACTCCTGACAATTCGCTCAGTCCCCTGAGCCGAAGCTCTCCCTGTTTGCTTCTCCTTCTAACTCCTCGTCGCTCTCTAATTCTATCGGATCCGCAGAGCTGCGCCAAATTCGCATCTGGGTCACATGGGCCGTATATAAGTTGGATTTCTTTCGCACATTAGTTAATTTATCCAATTCATATACGTCCGATGGTAACACACGCGTTACAACATAAGGTCCAGCGTACTTCGGAGCAAGTTTGGTACTTTCACCCGTAGCCTTTACATAGGTCTGAGTATACACGACGTCGCCCACAGCATATTTCACATCGGTTAGTCGGTTTTTGTCATAACGAGTCTTATAATTTCGCTGAGTGTCGGCAATACGATCGCGAATTCGCTGTTGTACAATCGCTGGTTTCTCATAATCTTCTTCGGAAAGGACATTGACGAGAACTGGATCTTGCTCGAAGCGCGGAAAATACCCAAGTAGCGCTTCATAAGGAGCGACTCCTGTGGACTTATTTGTTGACAAATTAATTTCTTTAACTATCGCAGGGAGTTTGTCGTCCCAATTACGTTTATTCGAGCTTAAATCAGCTTTGCGCATTGCATTCAAGACGACACTATTCAAGCGTTCTACCAGACCGTTTGACTGCGCGTGCCTACTAGTAGTCAAAGTCAGTTTCATTTCGTTTTCATTACAATAATTTGCGAAGCTTTGCGCAGTGAAACACGTCCCTCGGTCACATGAATCTACGAGGGAATCCCTTATCGCGAATGAAACTTTTCACGCAGCGAATCGTTGTCTGCGCAGTGGTGTCCTTTACGGCGAATGAGACCACGAATTTCCTGCCTGCCTCGAGAAGACTTATGCAAGATGCATTCCAGACACCGACTTATACGATTTCTAATGTATTGCAACATGTTCGGGAAGTAATAATATTGGCGCATCGAAGCCAAAGTCTTTTCGACGCCGAAGTGACACTTCAGGTCATGATAACGTATCACTAACGCTTTGCGCATGCCATTTGGAATTACGAAAAGATCTCGTTCCTTTCCATCTACCACTACTGTTTTATACAATATCCCGTTGTTTATAACATAACCCTTCACTTCACCATTTTCTAGTTTTGTTCGCGTATTTACTGGCTTTTTGAGAATCGAGATCTTTCGAGCTAACTTTTCATCCGTTTGTTGGTAAATTAAAATCTCCTCTTCGCGAGTCGAAACAATATTAATTTTGCGATTTCAGGAGAATCTGGCTCATTAATTGGGGCCCGCGATAGAGCATCGACGTGCTGCATTCGATTACCACTTCGATGCTTTATCTCCACATCATATTCTGCTTAAGTGGATTGCCAACGAATAATCTGGGGATTCGTCGTTTTACCGATGTTTACATGGGTTAGGGCCTGACAATCGGTAAAAACAGTAAATTTTATTGGTAATAAAAACTGGCGTAAACGCGTTATGGCCCAAACAATGGCTAACAATTCAAGTTTGGTCGAATGATAATTTTGTTCCTGCGCACTCGTTTTCCGACTTATTGCATAAACTAGCTTCAGTTCGTTTTCAGCGTTCGTTTGACATAGAATTGCACCTAGACCTTCCTTGCTGGCATCGGTAAAAACAATGGTGTCAATTGCATGTGGATTATAAAGTGACAAAACAGGACCAGAGGTCAAACGCGATTTTATTTCTTCGAATGACTTTTGTTGTCGCGCCGTCCATTCAAATGACCTATCCTTTTTCGTGAGCTCGGAAAGTGGAAGTGTAATGTCAGCGAAGTTTATACTAAATCGCCGAAAAAAACTTGCTAAACCTAAAAATCTTCGGATTTCAGTAACGTTTGTTGGAGTGGGAAAATTCTCGATAACACGTACTTTCCCTTCTCCAGGTAAAATACCGTCTGCAGTAATTAAGACGCCCAAATACTCAACTTTATTAACACCAAAAAAACATTTTGTCAAATTTAACGTTAGTTTCGCATTAGTTAATGCAGTCATAATGATATCGAATCTTGACATTAATTCAGCCCAATCTTTTCCTATTATCAAAATATCGTCCAGATAAAAGACTGCTATTTTGCGAAAAGGTCCAAGTATACGCTAAATGAGTTTGCTAAAATAAAATGGGGCATTCATAAGCCCGAATATCGCGCGCGTGAATTCGCCTGTTTCATCAGGTGCGATGAAGGCGGTTTTTTCGCTCGCTTCGCGCGTTAAGGGGATTTGGAGATAGCCATGAGCAAGATCCAACGTGATAAACAATTTCGCGCCTGACAGTGTTTGTAAACAGTCGTCAGTACTGGGTATGGGATACGGCATACGAATTGTTTGAGAATTTAATTTTCTGTAATCTACTACCAATCTTTTATCTCCGTTCTTTTTACTGAGGAGTAGGACCGGACTCGCGTAAGGTAAGGACGTTTCGTGTACGATGCCAGCGTCCTTCCAATCCCGAACAATTTCGCGAATTTGTTCACGTTCCTTACTCGTCGCCTTGAAAGGCTTTGCGTAACATGGAATTGAATTTTCGTGCACTTTTATATCCGTTTGGATAACGTCTGTTTGACCTAACTCACGCAATGAAGTAGCCACACCGATGCGATGCTTGTTGATCATCTCGATGAGCTCGTTCTTGTGCTTCTCGGTGATGGTGTCGCCGACGTTGACCTCTTCTGCTTTGATCGGCTCCATACGTGGGGCGATCGGCGAGACCGAATCTACGGCGAAGATGCGGTCCTGTAACTCTGCACCTTGTTTCAGAGTCACTTGTTGTCGAAAGTTAACGAGAGGCAGTGGGAACTGCTTCCCGTCAAACTCGGCACGCACAAGGTTAATTGATTCCCTCGGTAGAAGCTCCTCGCCTACTAACACAGGCGCCCACGCTTCCCTCTCAGGTCGCGGAGACTTTCTAACAACACACCATGCGGATCGAATTGCAGAGAATCGCCTAGCTTGAAATAAGTGACTGTTGGGTGGTCAATAAACGTCTGACCTAAGATGACGTCTTGTTCCTGAACATCATCCGGAACCACTCGCACCTTCAACCTCGATCGCGTCCATAGCCACCCGTGCGTTCACGTACCCGATCGATCGCATCACATTTTTCTCGGCTCCGTACCCGATCAGCGCGCACGGTTCACGAATCACTTTCAGTTCTTTGTCCAGCACTACTGACGCTTTGATGGTACAGGTGGAACTGCCGCTGTCGACCATCATCAGCATTTCGAACCCGTCGATTCGTCCTGTTTTGATGTAGGTGTCGGTCTTCCTGTCATTTGGCTCCTGGCCAATCACTATCATCGCCTCCCTTGACATCGGAACAGGAGCCGGACAATCGCGAGCCGTGTGTCCGTCTTCACTGCATCTGGTGCATCGTAACCGACGTGGCGCCGTGCAATTTCTGGATTAAGGGGAGGCTGTAGTGAATATTTCAGCTATATGACCAAATGGTCATAAAAATCTGATAATAATTAGATATATACAGTTGAGGGAAAGGAATTAAATGACACAAAAAGGGGGGTCCGACCCCCCTCCCCCTTCGAAATAAAAATCGAAAATC